>CAUZXH010000413.1:0-21048 GCA_963584085.1 Pyrausta aurata
ACCCTGATACAACAGCTGATGGACCGAAAAATTAAAGGTAACATTACACTGTTAATTATGTGTAGTTATCAGAGAGTCTAAATTAGTTTCTTTTATAATTTTGGACCGAAAACCCTATGCGTTTATGATTGTTGTGTTTGTAAATAACGGAAGTAAACATACACAAGCGCGCTGCTGCGCCGGCGAGTTCAAGGCCTTGACGGCGAGCACTAAATAATCATGCAATTTATTGAGTATCTACCTATATATTACGTAATATTAAACGTAAATAAAATGAATCCTCATAATAACCAACTGTATTTAAACAACCGCTTCCTGTACTATATCATCGCTTCCCACACATCTTCCAGGAATAAGCGCCTATAAATCCAGCATATTTATTATATCCTGTAGTGGGTGCTCTTTATGTACTAATAATTTAATTATAATCATTACAACTTTACTGTGTAACACAGGTAAAAATGTAATACCTAGTACAGAAGGTAAAGTTACAGTCCTGCCACTAGCTTCGGCGTTCAATGAAAAGAAATACAATTAGTAATATTACATAAACAATACAAGTCACAGCCTATCATGTGTGCTGTTTTATTGTAAACTCAAGTAATAAGGATTCCAGATAGTTGCATTTATTACCATAGGCTCTAGGAATTGCAGACCTATAACAAATAATTATAATATCCATGTTTCCTTTTAAAAAACCTGTTTTAAGTTGCAATTTTTTTTTATGAAACGCTTTGATGCGTTTACGGTTATTTATTTATTTTGATTACATTGCACTTCATATATTAACGGATTACATGCCTCTCGACATTTTGCCACCTACTGACTTAATCTTTATAAATATCATAAAAGCTCAACAATCAGCTAATGGAATAAGATAAAAACTGTTCCTAGTAGAGAGCATTTGTAACACTAACAATAGGAACAAGAGCAATACTCTTGTTTTGATTGATTGTTGACTTGTAATACGAGTAGTTATAATTTACTTGCGCGAACCAATGCTCATTCTTCCATCAACTCCCTGGCACCATAAATGTTAAGTTTCTATGCATACGACAATTTGGCAATAAAACCCTCTTTTCTTAACTCTATTCAATACTTCCTTCTATTTAATACCTCTCCCTAGATAAGATAGATAAGATAGATAAGATAAGGATAATCATTATTGACTCAAAACTGTGAACAAAAGTTGTTATAAAAATAAAATAATGTTTCAAAAGTTTACCCATTTTGGGCATACAATAATAATAAAGATGCAGTCTAAATTGATAATAACAAAATTTTAGTCAAGAAGTTTTAAATATATTAAATAGTCAGCTTATTTATAATTAAAATATTCGTCCAGCGTATAAAAACATTTGAGAAGCAATCTTTCTTTTAGTTTTCTCTTGAAAAGAGAATTTTCCAGGGATTTCATTCCAAGAGGTAAATGATTAAAACCCGTATTCTTGTTATAACAGGCTCTTTTTGCCGATATAGCTTGAGGACTTAACGATACACACATTATGAGCATACTGAGAACGGACATCCTGTCTCATTGCACTTTCCATACAAAAGTGTACCTTATTATTTTTTTATAAAACCACAGATTTCTCATCTATACATATAAAAGGCTTTGTCCTGAATGACTGACGGATCAACGCACAGCCTAAACCGCTGATCGTAGAGACCTGAAACTTGGAGGGTGTGTTCTTGGTATGACGAAGGGATCCGATAAGAAGGGATTTTCTGAAATTTCACCCCTAAGGGGTTGAAAAAGGGGTGCAAAGTTTGTATGGGAAAATGTGATTCCTTGGTCTGATCTACTTCAAATTTTGCATAAACATTCTTTAAAAATATTAACGAAAAATGTGTATCAAATTTTATTGAAATTTATCTTGTAACGGGGTTAAAAAGGGGTAGAAAGTAATTTTGGGGATGATTGGCTACGAAGTTAATATAAAAACTCTTTAGTGCTTATGCTTAAAATAATTTTTATTTCATTTTTGACAATCATTTGACATATCTGAGACACAATGTTTTGACACATGTTTGTTATTAATTTTACTCTCGATAAGAGATTTTATTCCTTAAAATAGTAAAGAATGTTTTTTTGTATTGAAACAGGGTAGGTTTCAAGCGGTCTGTGTCCAGTGTAGTATGCAGATCGTTTGTTCATATTGTTGGTGGACATTCTACGCTGTTCGTGCGGTCGATGGATATCCGACCTGGAACTTTTTTGCAATTTTTTCCTGAGGGCCTATGTTAAGCAGTTGATGGCCTTGGGTGTTGATGATAATGATGGGGTAGATCCCTACATATAATTTTCCCTTTGAATTCAAACAAAGCTCAAGTTAGAACTCTTAAGGTAGCGGGAGAAGACTTGATATGTTATGTGGCATGATGCTGTGTAAGCGCACAGAGTAGCCTGGGCCTCTATTTTCGAATCACTCGCGTCAAGATGGCGTGTGATATTCAATGTTTAAAGTCGAATTTTGGAATGAAAACCACTTGTAATCTACACAAAAAGGATTTGAAAAATCATCGCTCAATTTTGTGAGTACTCACGTCTAGATTTTGAGTGACTTCCGTTGATTTTTTATGTGTTTTCGAACGAAAATCACACGCCATATCCAAGCGAATGATTCAAAAATAGGGGCCCTGGTCTTTTTAGCACCCGAAAGAAATATACTATTGACGAAAGGCGTAAAGTATTTCCATTACGTTGTAAAATAAAAAGATAATATCCCCGTGTAAGTTTGACCAGATTAAAGACCGGGCTACGTGTGAGTCTACACAACATATAACATTTGTCTATAATTTAAAAACTGATGTTATTTTTTGTTTGGTTGAAGGCGCTAATCACAGGAACTATTGGTCCGGTTAAAAAATATATTAGATACATTGGTGAAATGTGAATTTATCGGGGTAGGCTTTTTAATTAGTTTAATACTTAGAGGCTTATAAATATTTTTGCTACAATCTATGGGAACGGAGTAAAACTAAAACGTGCGTACGAAGTCGCTGGCGGGCCGCTAGTATATGAATACATGTCAAAGTCAGGAATTTAAATTGGCTAAATACATTTCTCAATGTCTTTAATTTATCTATATTAAACATTACTTATTCGAGGGCATTTCTTTTGTGATACAAATGTACTCTTAAAATTAACAGAATTTCCCCAAAATATTATGCCATAATAATATGTCATACACGTAACCTTAATATATTTTTTTGCAACATTAATCGAAGCCACCTTATTCACTATTGTTAAAGCGTAACAATAACTAGATAATTGTTTATTTATCTTGTCGATGTCAATTAGCTGACTTTCAATTTAAATTAGTGTGTATGTTAACACCTAAAAACGCTATACGCTACTGTTTCAACATGCTCATCGTAACCTAAACTCAATCATTTTACTCTTTTCTAAATTAACTTTTAAAATAGCCAAGCCATGTAATTATTCTATACAGTGTTTTATGAATTTCATCAACAAAACTACTTTTATTTTGTTATTTTGAGATATAAATATTATAGCATCATCAGCAAACATGATTAACGGGAGCTCATTGACATATACTAAAAACAAAAGAAGTCCTAATAGGTACGCAACCTTGTGGGACGACGCCAATACATGTTTTTTGAAATTCGAACTGTACTCTGATAACAGATTTTGTTATTTTATTGTATACATCTAATACCGTTGGTTGAGTTCTATCTGTGGGATAAGATTACATGAGTTTTAGAGAGTTTCCACGTATTTCTATTTGTTCAAGCTGTCTTAGAAGTATATCATGCTTTGTACATAGTCAAAAGCCCCTAATCATAATCATTATAATCATTCATCTATTAGAGACACAAACACAAATTCTAGTAGGTAATCAAAACACTTCTTGCACTTCCACAGATTATTTCCAGAGAAAAATATGGACACGTAAAAACAAAATAGTATCAAAAATAAAGAGTAAAAACAAACGTTAAATAATATTTAAGGTTGGTTTTTATGGTTGTCGCCAACATAATCATTATTGTTCTTCTAATGTAAATATTACATGGGTTGGTACTTCTTCTTTTAATCGTTAATACAGATATCTTGTTTAGACCTCTACTAATCGTATATTAAATTTAATATTAAATATATCTCATGTCATGGTCAATCGCATCATATCATAGACCAAAATATTATTAAAACCGATGATATTGCATCCAAACCTAGTCGCGCTTTTCTAACAACATGTAGCACGCGAGCTTTGTTTCGCTGAGGTTTTAATCCAAAGCTGTACCTACAAAGGGCTAACGAACCAAAGTCGGACTTTTGGCTTCGGCGATTGCTAATGCGCTTCATGCGCGTGGCCCGCGCGGCTGGCGCACACCACACCTCACTAGTCTACTCCGTTTTACCCGTACATAGTGAAAACCAAATTAAATATCATATTTTTTTACTTTTTGTATAAAAATCGTAATGCGGTGAACAATACACCTGTGTGACGCTAGTCGGTGAAAAGATGTCATAATCACGTCGAATGTCTATCTGCGCGTGTGGCCTATAATGGGGGCCAAAAAATAAAACATCATAATGCTTTGACTTAGATAATAGTGATTTAAACTTATAATCCCTATTCTATGTATTCGGTTACTCGTTGTAATAAATAAGAATGTCGTAGAGCAGCAAGTAAGAAACCACATAAAATAGGTGTATTTGAAACTTAATAAAATTAATTCCTAGAATACACACACACATTTATAAAAAAAGGAAAGTCAAGACAGTGGTAATGTCTTATTACAAGAACCATTAAGAGCTTTGGAGACCCCAATAACTTAAAATCTTTTTGACTGGAACATGACGTGTCTTTGAGATCGTCGTAAGACTACCATTTGATTACTGGTACTGGAGGTCTGAAAATCACTAATTTTATTAGCTGACTGACTGACTTACTCACAGATCAAAATTTTTGGGTACTTCCAGATGTCTTAGAAAGTAGTCATTTTGAATCTAGCTAGATAATTGGTGTGTGCATAAAGGAAAAAAACAGTGAAACTTATAACTGCTACGTTATAATGTTTATGCATTACACGAACATTAATAGGGCTGCTCAGCGTAATGTTCGATACACGTCATGTTAGCCCGTTGCCTGACTAAGGAAACCTCGTGGAACCAAGTTCTTGAGAGCGCAACCTTGAATATGCTACAATTGCAGTCAGGGCTTCTAAACGCTAGACGCAATGCTATATTTAGTAAAACCATAATTTACGTACAAAGTATATTACAATTTCCTAATAACATATTTTTGTTTTTATAGTGTTTTGTCACTTTACAAACTTAATAATATAACATTGCACTTGTAATAAGCAATTGTGTCAGACGAGGAATCGAACCCGGTGTCTACGCTAACCAGGCGCAAGCCTATATGCCACTCGGCCACCGACACATTGGCAAGCTTGTTGAATTTTAATAGCTTAAGACACGGGGTTCGATTCCTCGTCTGATACAGTTGCTTATTACAAGTGCAATTTCTACTACAATATCCAATAATATTATTGTATTGTTTAGAGTCGCCCCAATGGCAAAGTACCTAAAAGCTTTTGTAGATGCACAATTCAATCATTTGTACTGCTAAGATTTACTGGTTACTTTTTGTATGATTGACATAGAACTGTATTTTAACCATAAAATTAATATTCCTATCGGAAAGGGATAATAATTTTATGATTTAAACCTGAATACCATTTTTTGGTTAAGTAAATATTATGAAATAAAACTGTACAATCTTTGCCAATTAACTAATGATTTTGCATGAGATATCAGACAAATTGTGCTTACTTAATTTTCTAGTAATACATGGGGCACAATAAAAGTTTTGCACTTTTAGCTAATCCAAAGAGCTAATCGGAACTATTTGAATTTCGAATGTTATATTTTATCAAACGTTGTTGAATGGTTAAAGAAAAACATATCAATAAAAAGAACTTAAAACCTACTAAACGTTAATTTTTAAACGTTGTTTGAAAATTAGAACAAGCCAACAAAAGTGAGGCAGGCAAGAAACGTTGGTGCAAATATGATCGCGTTTTTTTTCAGCAACGGGTCCCATCTGTACAATTCCACTTGAAGATCAAAAGTGGTATTCCTCTATTTGTTTACCCAGGGTGTTAGTTAAAGCCGCATTCAACAAAACAAAGTAATTTTTAGCTTCGGAAAAAGTACAACTGCCCATCCTGCGCAAAGCCCCTACACCTAGCACCCTGTGATTTCTGTATTTACCTCAAAATCGAACATTTGATGAGCGGTTTTACTTTTACCAACTCCAAAAGGCAGTGATAGCGTTCAATCAGCACGTAGAAAACATGCATTTTTATCTCTGGCCTCCTGTTTAAAAAAATGGTTTGATCGCATAAAAATATGTTTAAAATGTAAAAGAGAGTATTTTGAAGACCAATAAATATAATATTATGGTAATAACATTTTGTTTGTTTAAGTTACGAAAAACTTAAGTGTCCTACATATTTAAAAAAAAAAGTGTGACCTACGTATTTAACTCGTCAAGTATGTGTAAACGAGACACAATAAAAATTCCATTGTTATGCGACTCTCGGCATTCGTTTGATACCTGACTGATTAAAAAAAAAACATTACTTTAACTGTTTCGTTCAATCGACAAAGTCTTGCATTACCAAAAGTGCCATTTAAATAAATACGGTTAAAAAGCTAATCAATCATATTTTAAAGTACTATTCCTTTCTGGCACCGCCAACATTCTATTGGCTTGGCTATGGTATGACTGGGTGACGAACGTCATTCGGCGTTAAGGCCCAGTTGCGTGATCGATAGTTAAGTAAGTCTTTTACCTTTGTTAAAACTTTGGTTGTGCAATAAAGTTTAAATCGGTAGTGATTTCCCTTAACGGCTATCGGAATAGAAATTCTCGTACAAGTACCGCATCTTAAATCTACACAGATACAGATAATCCCATAATCAACCCAAGATATTCTTACGCTGCGTCACAAAGCATCTGAATTGTAATTTTGCGCATAGGTTGTATTGAATGGCCGGCGTAAACATTGCTTTCTCCTATGAACAGTGAAGCAGGCGCAGCATGTGAGCGGTCGGAACGTGCCGGGCTCACGTGCCGCCTCTTATCTAATTGTCGTAATATCTGCACTGAGCGTCGATTGCCTAGAAAACTGCACTTCGAGACAGGACCTCATCTTTGCCCCTGAGAACAAACTTGTGCCTCGCATATTTTTCTGATTGTGGATGACTGCCTTTTCATAAAAAAAAATGTAAATCAGTCACGAAACAAATATTTATAACATTGTAAGTAGTTAAACTATAAAAACTATGTGATGGAATTAAAATAAATGTCTAAAGTGTCTCACCCAATGGTTGACCTGTAGTGAATGCTTTTAGCATTAAGTCCGCCATTTGTACTTTCTTTTGTCTGTGCAATAAAGAATAAAATACTGAAATAAATAAAAAAAGTTCAGTAAGTACCGGGGGAGTATTTCGATCCAACTTAATCCGTTCAATTCCGATGCAGTTCAATTCCCACTCAGTGTAAACGAATATTATAAATATAATAATATAATAATAATACTGCCAAAACTGCATCGCAATACACACCCTGAACTGATTAAGGTAAAAGCAAATCAGCTTCGGTGTCAATATCACTAATTATTTATTTATTTAAGCAATTAACTACTCAAAAGAATTATCAGTGAAAAATGTTGGAGCAACAATCAAAAATTTGCGTCATCCATCATCAACTTATCCGTCAGTCAGCCAAACTACGACATTAAAATGTAAAAAAAATGTATGTTTAAAGCATACTATTTTTTACACATCGCTGATCTAGAGCCTGTGGAAGCCTGAACATTGGTAATGGCTATAACGCTGAAACCTCCAGTAGAACTTCCGTACGTATTTGCCTAGTGCGTTGTCGATATTGCTATTCATTCTCACTTTTACTGCACCGCAATACAGTATATGTCATCTGTCGCCGTAACAATGCAATCTCACATGCGTCTAGCAATTGGGCGGATACCAGACTTTGCTTACATTTTTCGCATACGAGAAATCACCTCAAACCCAGCCTGGGTGTGCCTAATTAACGCCTAGTGATTTGACGCTGAAATTACGCTTTGATTTATTATAGGTAGACCAAACTGACAGATTCAATCGATGCTGAATCTGTCAGTGATGTTGCGACTGCGAGCATAGTGACAATAGTGTTTTAAAAATTCAAACGACTAAGGCCCACTTGCGCACGATGATTTAACCCAGGGTTACGCTAACCCAGGATTAAATTATGGTGCGCAAGTGGGCCTAATTGAACTAGTGATACGAACTTTCAACAGAGTATTTTTACTTATTAATTTAGTAATAAAAAACATTTCATACGGCTATTAATACAAGTAAAAACAGTTCTTCTGATGTACGAATAATCAAGGCACGTTTCACCTGTTAAATAGTATTCCGGCCTAGTCAAATCCTGAACACTGTTTAAATACTATTTTTCATGAAACAACACCAGTATAATAAATTATTAATAAACTTATGTTCAACACGAACTCATCTTGCAATAATTTAAAAATTAAAGTAAGGAAAAAATACAAAACAATTTATTTTATACAATGAAATAACAACTTACCGTAATGAATGGGAAATACTCCATCGACAAGAACTCTTTGATGATGATGAAAATGGAAACCCAGCAAGTGAGTAATTTGGTAGGTATATCTAATTAAAACTCAGAGTCTACAGCTAAAAAAAAACTAAATGGTTTTAATTTCTTAATATGAAATTTCAGAACAACAGCTGAATTACATATATTTAAAAACAGTGTAACGTCCAGAAATAAATCTTATTACATCTGAGATTTCACAAATAAAAGCTGCATAAAAAGCACATACTTACTTAATTTGGTAAAATCAAACAACTATACTTGCAAAAACACTTCGCCATTTCATTTGAGTTTATACTAAGTAACTAAAACCACAACATAACCAATCACTCAGAATTAGACATAACGGAACTAAACACGAAATACAAATATAATCATTGTAATGCAACGCGAAAGTTTAAAATTTCATATAACCAACCACTTTTACTAACAACTCTACTATCAACAAAAAAAAAATGTTAACAGTATGGTTCCACTCTGACATATTAGTTGTCCCAACTTGGTCTTCTAATAAACACAACATTCTTAGACAGGAATAAGTAATAACATACTCAATTACCTACGTTGAATATTTTGAGTTCTTTATGGTACTACGAGTATTTACTTCATGTATGGGCCCATCATCGTTAAAAACTAATGTAGCAGCAATAAACTTCAAAAAATGTCTCCAGTCCGAAAACTTGATATTGACGTTTGTGACTAAAAGTTAGCAATTTTAATATTCATTGACAATTAAACTTTGCATTATATTGGATTACGATATCTAAGAATCTAAGTAACTGCGTAATACTCTTTTAAAATTTCTTGTTTGAATGTTTTATTCCCTTGACACGTCACTCGCTGTATTGTATCACGAGTAAACATAGTGTTTTCAGAAAAATATATTTTTAGATATCCACACCCTTATGGATGAATTATTCATGTTAAAATGTATTGTTTTCCATGTTCAATAAGACGATAACCTCGTTCAACGATCAGGATAGCCTATGTATTTTCAATGTGTTTGATTAATTCAGTGCATTCAGTGTGAAAATTTCAGAGTGAATATTCTTTGATTTTCTTTTAAAATTGGTTTTAATTTATGTGTTACTAGTCCGGTCCCAGCCAGCATCGTGCCGTCACATTGGGACGATATTATAAGTTCTTTCAATTAATTCAATAATCAAATACAAAAAAAAACTAGCGTATAAACGTGTTTTGAGTTCGTATCGTGGTATATTCGTCATTACTACTTGTCGACACTGCGAGAGAGAGATCGGCCATGAAAGTTAAGCACTAGCTAGCTTATTCTCTTTCATTTCATTTATTATTTTATCAATTTATGCACTCGGTTCACATACCACTTGTCCTACTGCCTGACGCAATCGGCTTTCAAGTTATATGAGCATAAGAATAATGTTACTGCGTCCTTGCCATCATCACCCTTAACAGCTTGATCGACACTTCAATAACCAGTGAATAAGTGGCGTATTTCATACGCAGATGGTAGCATGATCCCTGGAATACAATTGCAGTTCCCCGCCCGAGCCCTCCCGTCCCCCTATCTCTCGCGCCCACGCCGCGTCACGGGATTGCACATCCTCTGCGTGCGCGCACCGACATCCTTCGTCTTGACATTTTCTCATTTTCCTAGTCAATTGAGATACGGGTCCCCCTGTCTAGCTTCCATTCAGCTCAAGTGGCTGTTTGTTTTATTCCCTATAAGATACTTAAGTACATGTTTTGAAACTAGTGAATAGTAACAAATCTTAACAACAATTCTCATATCTGCATGACATTACCTCTTTCATTAACTACCGGGACCTTCCGGGACCGCAAGTCTTACGTACCTGAACTATCTAGATCCGATTCCGAGATTCAGAACAAGAATGGAATGGAAATTACAAGCTAATTCATACCAGTCATGACAAGTAAATGATCTAGTGAGCTTTCACAATTTTAAACTGTTTAAGTATTTCCCAAATAAATCTTTTTTAATATTAGGCTTACACCTTTAATGTTCAATTATGGTATTTATATTTTTATCTTAAACTGGCAGGGTAGGGAGGCCTTTGCCCTGTAGTGGGGCATTTCAGGCTTATAAAAAAAACTAGTAGTCCACCTAGCAGAGTACCTACGTTGACAGACAGACGTTCCGGTCGCAGTACCACTTGGGTCTCATTGCAGTTTTAAACTAAATCTGAATACAACGCCATTTCCATAAAAGAATCAAAATCAGTGTAGCGCTTTTTTAATGTATGCGATGTTTATTTTGATATTTTTGAAAATAAATATCAACTTGTTTTTATGGCTCAACCACTGACCATCATGTCACCGTCACGTCACTGCAGCGTCGGAATGATTACTTGCAGGAAATACGCTTTTAATACTAGTTGCACTATTTATATTATGTGTATCAAGTTATTTGCATTTGATTAGCTTCGATCAATCAATTAACATTACTTGTACACAAGTAGTTATACGTTTCTAGGTATAACTACAGTTCATGATGCAAAGATTATTGTCGCGGATCCACTTACTAAATGCGCGCGCTGGCCGCCCGTTTCATTTCCTGTTTGTGGAAGTCTCGACATAATTCTCTGTAGAACACCGGGTAGCGATCAAAAACGCTGAGACCAAATCAGTGTTTATTTTTATTGATTGAGAAGATTGTAAAATCCAAAAATATAAAATGTTTGTTTTAAATATACTGCATCATAAGTTACAATAAATGTTTTACGCAGCTGAAAAACAGACAATTGAACTTCTCTCGAACTTCGAATTGCGACGAAATGAAAGAAAGTTAAAATTTCTATTGCTTCCATAAAATTAATATTCCGAAAGGGATAATAATTCTATGATTGTTTCAGAACTGTGGCCACTGAACGTGAAACCTTTTAGTTCAATGTGTTATGGTAGATGGCGCTAAAAAAACGCATAGCTTACGCCTACAGTTTATTGTACCTATCATTCTTTTCATTGCGTTTCAGTGGGCTGTAAATTAAACATACCTATGTACTTTTTCAGTTCATTTGTAATTAATATAGTTACATTATGGCATATCTTTTTGTTAAATTAGAAAGAGTTTGATTACAGATGTTTATGCTCTTATATTTTTTAGTTAGCCATTTAAAATAAAAATATGAAGCTATGTAATTACTAAAATTAGACTGAAATAAATCCTTTTAATAAACATGACAACCATTTTGGTTTTTTCAAAACTAAACAAATCGTATAAGTATTATAAAGTACGCGGCCAACGATTTTTTGTCAACTTTGCATATAATTTTTATCCCATACTAAGATGTGCCACTGAAATTACGATAAGTACTAGGTACTCATTTTTGCATCCCTGCTTCACAGTTTTTCGCAAAACTGATACCATGATATCAGTGCTCCCATGACCCGCGGAAAAGTTTATCTCTAATAGCCGCCATTAAATTGACAAAATAACTACCCGTTTGGGTCAAGGCATGGGTGTTCATATCTTTTAAGATATCATTTAATAAATTATATTTTAGTGAAATCATGTTGGTGTAAAATATTGTGTAACATATATATTTTAAGGAAAACAGTAAAAATGTACATAGTTATTAGTTTACTATTTCAATGAGTTACAAAAGTTGTTAGACTTTACATTTTGCGTAACCCCTTATCTATCTAGAAAATTACCAATACAAGCAAAGTAACCCAGTCCGCACATATAAACATGAACTAATGTCATTGAAACAAAAAGCTGTATGTGTACCTAGTAGTGGTAATTTGGTTACTTTCTCAGTGTTACAGTTGATTTTTTCGATGGCGGTTGCGTTGAAGGCTCGCGGAGAAAGCCGCGGTCTCGAGCCCAAGGTCGCTCCTCACTTTCAAAATTTTACCCGCCCGCCCCCGCGCCCACCCCGCCCCTTCCGCGCCCTCCGCCTGAGACTAGATAAATTTTCGTCAACTCACTCCATCGCGATTCGGAACTGTGAGAGAGTTAATTTATTCCTTTCATTTGCACCTTGGATCATTCTACAATAAAAAATGCAATATAGAGGAGAGAAGCATGTAATATATGAAATAAGAAGAAATCTCTATTAAATGTAACGAATTTAAAAGTAACTAAAAAACTAGATTACACAAAAGTTACCTAGGTTTTGAATACACGAGAGCAATGCACTGTTATTTGGACTTTGATATCATAAAATTAGTATGACCTCACTGCAGATTCTGTAGACGAGTGTACCGTGTGCGATAACTCCGCGATAAACGCCATTTAACCCTGACATTGGCGCCGCAAACACATGTGAGCGCGAGCGTGTGTTCGTGAGTAGACCCCATAACGAGTGGAACTTTGTACATAAGTACATGCATATACCTACTTATTATAACTAAATAATGTTATGATATCAATTCAATTTAACTTTTCGCTTCAATAATAAAAAGAAAGCTTCCGATCGTTGACCACTTCTATCTGCAATGCAATATTTTTATTATTCTCACAAACTACAATCATAAAAATGAAAGACCAGAGTATGAAAAAAATCTCAAAATATCGTCATTAGGCGTAGAAAGTGGCCGGCAACCATAAACTGCCATAATTACATTTGCTATTGTTGGTCTGCGCCAGCGCCGCCCACGCCTCGCACACCTCCGCTGCGACGAGGGTCGCACGCACTTGCTGCCGTGATCTCTGCTCATTCAAATTAACTTCTTGTAATGACTTTCATTACAATACCATGTGATTATGCTATTTTAAAACCGGACCAGTCATACCCATGGAATGGAGTCAACTATGTCATGTGTTAGAATATAAAATTTACATCTGTATCTTCCTTTCACAGATTTAGTTAATTAAAAATAAATTAAAGTCGCACCTGCACTGATTATATAGACTGCGCTTTTAAAAATATTCTGCAAGTAAAAAATTATTCATGACTTATAAAAATAAGAGTGATCCTTCTAAGCTTTTGAACTAGCTTTTAGGTAAAAATAATAGGTGTGTAGGTACATATTATAGCTACCTATGGGTAAGTATCATTAAATCTGCAAATATTGAAGTTTGGTAAAAGCGTTTTAAAAAAATATTAATTTGCTCTTTAAATAACCCACAAACAATGTCACCAGCTACACTGCTTTATTATCAAATGCAGGTTTGTCATCATAATAAATGCAAGCTCTCTACAAACGAGAGTGAAAACGAATAAAATGCGCGTAAGACAGTGCGCGGGCGCCGGCTGCGGCATTTTCTCGTGAGTTTCGGCAAACGGTGAAAGTGTTCGGGTTTTTGAGAAAGGAAAAGTAGCTTATTTTTAAGGCAAGAGGCTGCGGGGGGCGCTCCCCGTCCCGCACCGGCCCCCCATGAAAGTGAAACCTGCCGATCGCCCACTTTTATCCGCGACGAACACTTCAACGCATTCCGATCTCCGCGCTCCATGATCGACTCCCGACCTGCAGTGCGATTCTGTAAGAGCTTTTTACAGCATCGACAGGCTGCTTGGAGCACGATGTACGTGTACCTATTGGTTTGAAATCAGCTCAGGATTAGCATTAAACAATCAATACGTTGTAGTACCAGTAGCTTATCACTAAAAAATAAGAATAAAACTGAAACAGAAACTTTTATGCGTAACTTTAGCAGTACAAAGAAATTAAATAATAAAAACCGGCCAAGAGCAAGTGGGACCCGTGCTTTGAGAGCTCCGTGCCTTAAACTGAATTCGGGGTTCACTTACTGCCACCTAGCGAAAATATCTCAACATATTTTGACAGCAAAAATAACTTTGTTTTCCTTTTAATGTTTGTATGAGAGATAAAGTTTTATTTGCGGTTGATGAAAATGTGCTATATCTTAAAAACTACTGGTTCGTTCTCGTTCAAACGAATTTTCGTTGAAAGTTTTGATTGAGATCTAATTTTCTCAAAATTTTTCCTTCGTCTGGAAGCGTCTGTCTTTCAAATGTTAGACAGTTAGAAAAATTGGTTTTAGGAACCTCATGCCATTTTGTAAGACCTATCCATAGACACCCTTCACGCATAGGTTTGAGTAAAAAAATATTTGGTTTTAGTCTCATGTAGGGGAGACTCATCACAGCGTTCTCACAATTCCAGATTGGAGATTTTCTCGAGCCAGCGAATACCGAGTATACATCGTGTAAAAAAATAACAATAAAATTTTAGGGTATTTAGGTATATATCAAGTAAAGATTCCACTGTCAAAATCTTATCATGAAATCTGTAATTTTTTTTTCGTTTTTTTTCCAATATATACTTATTATGTTCACTACCCTAGTCACTTTTTTGTTTACATTAAATATGCTGCGCCAACACATGGCATTATCTCATGGAGTTCACTCTTCACATACATGTGTCGACTCATTTTAGGGCTGTAACCTTTTTTTTACCAATACTGTTACTCTTTTTGTTTTAAAACTATAAGATTTTAAGTTACCTAATACTGCTCAAAAGATTAGTTATCACCTGATGTAGGCCGCTTAAATGTTATTGTTTATTTTTTAGACGTTGTATAGCGAAGACAGCGGTTAATGACGACCTGGAGCTGGTGCGAGATGATGAAAACAAAATATTGCGTAATTATAAATACAATAATATTTGACTACTTTTAAATGCAAAGATAGGTAGATTGTTTCTGGGAAACTAAGTTGGTGGTACAATTTGATATAGCGTGGCGCGCCGGCGCATACATGTAACTTACTAGTTATGCACCACTATATAGCCTCATATGAATTATTGTGAAAAGCAGAGTATCCGCATTGTGTGTATAGGTGTCTTAATTTTGGGGGAACTCAAATCTCGGGAGCTACTGGTCCGATTCGTAAATACATTTTGTGCTTAATAGTTTATCGGGGAACGCTTTGTTTCATTAAATTTTACTTGAAGCTTAGGTACAGTAAAAAAAGTCATGTCGCGTACATGCTTAAACATAAGTAACAGTAAGTAACATTTGCAAACGATTTTATAAAGGAGGTCCTCAGTTCGACCTGAATGTTTGTATGTTTGTTTGTCCGCGAATATCTTGCGTTTACCTGGACCGATTTTGATTCAGTTATCAGTATAGTATTTGTTACACAGAGGAGAAGGTTCAAGTAACTATTTTAGTTTAATCAGGTACAATATAACTTCAACAATAACTAAGAAAATGTTTCATAAAAATTAAACCCACTAAAAAAAACACTTAATATACTAAAATAATACTTAAAGGATATATCCCTTTCGGACCGGCTGCTAAACTACTGCAAATCTTGTTCATCTGATCAATGATTATAGGTAATTTGGGGGTGTAGATGACGATTTTGACTTAATTTTTCACATTTTCCGACGCCATCCTGGAAAAACTTTGCACCAACAATTGTATCAACTCGGGCCCTATGATTCCTACGTACAATTGGTACGAATCTCAATTTCCGTACATTTCAGAACATCCATTATTCTCATGTACCTCAAAAAACAATATAAATCGTATCCACTAATGTACTTTCGGGATTAAAAAAATTTTACGTCGAGTATCACTCAAGGTATTTTGCATGGTTTAAAATCTCACGGGGACAAACAGCACCCTAAATAGTGGCTTTGCTGGTGAATTTTATCATTTGGTATAGTAATTGACAAAATATAATAGTTTGATCACCGCTGCCAGGCTCTGGCTCTGAGAAAGAGCAGTAGAACCTGAAGGGTGCATAAAAAAAAGAGAAATTAAATCATTATTTGTAGTCCAAATTTATCTTCGCTGTCGTTTCCAGAGTGGAACCAAAAATATGATGCAAGAACAGTAAAAAATGAATAAATCGACAGAAACTAAAAACTGCAGGTAAAAATTTGCGCGGAGGTCAAAATTCGGTTTCCGCACAATCGAACGATACCGGGCCCGTCCTCTGCCAATGTAAAACGAATGAGCTATAATCGACTTTGTAAACCGCACAATTGTATTGGACAGGTTCGAATGGGAATATAATACTAAAATAATCATCTTTTAAGACTAAAATAATACTTAAAGGAAAAACAAACTCAAAAGATGAAATATGAAACCAAAAATTGCGCACGGGCGGGATTCGAACCAGCATCTTTCTGGCAAATCTTTCTTTCGGATTGCCAGAAAGATGCTGGTTCGAATCCCGCCCGTGCGCAATTTTTGGTTTCATATTTCATCTTTTAAGAATAAAATATGACACTGTGAGTGTTAAAAATATTGTAAAACCATTGAGTAGCGGAGCGTTATCACTTCCAAGTTGAATTTATTCTGTAAAGAATAACTACTTGGCCCGCTGTTGCATAAACAGACGGGTAGATGGCGCTAACGTCACGCAATGACGTATCAATGAGACCAAGAATTTCGCGCGGTCGGACCGACAGCACGGTAGCTCAATTGGAAGAGCAGTTGGCCCGGATTGCCAGAAAGATGCTGGTTCGAATCCCGCCCGTGCGCAATTTTTGGTTTTCATATTTCATCTTTTAAGAATAAAATATGACACTGTGAGTGTTAAAAATATTGTAAAACCAAAAACAAACTCATTTGAAGTCGGTGCATGATGTGCACACCTAGACTGTTGCTGTCCGTGAAGGTTGTTTTTTTAATTATATGTTAAATTGCTACAATAATAACATTTGTTTGTAACCTTATCATACCAACAATTTCAATAAACACATCATCTGCTTGCAAAAAAAAGTATAATATATGTCAAATAAGTACCATATTAACAGCAATCTTTTTATAATACCTGTAATAATTTAGACAATAATACCTCTATTATACAACAATGTCAACAACTAGACACCAGTAAAAATACTAAAAGGGTTACAGTCCAATTTATGGTGAGTTATGATCAGGGACTGCCTTATAGACGCCCGTACTCTCCTACCCTTCAAAGGATACAGATAAAGGTAGTAGCCATAATACTTTCTGTAGAGCCAAAGAGCAAATTTGAATTATATTCTCTCTAGATTTTGAGTTTTATCGGTATTGATAGTAATACTGTGAATTTATCTAAGCTTTCTTATTTCGCTCTGAAAAAATCAAATTATGCGTGAATATATTTTCGGCTTTCCGTTTGAACCGCAGTGAAAAAGAAGAACTAACTAACGTTTAGTAAACATCAGACTAAGTGTAAGCGACCAGCTGGCCAATCGGAAAAGAAATAAAAATCCTTATCAGACAGCGACGCCGGCTTGAAATGAAAACAAGCCACGCAAAATCACTCTTACATCTGCAACTTAAATATGAAAGGCTTAGAGTACATTAGCAAGTGGAATATTATTTCTCAATAGCTCTTGTTCAAATAGTGCTTATAGTACGACATTAATATGTACATATTATTATCGATAAGTATTGAACAAAAACAATTAGAAGAATGGCCAGTTCACACCATGAGTAGTGTATAAAATGTGGATAGCATGAGACCCGATTAATAAACACGCGGCTCGCGGACACGCGCGCGCGCAGTCTCTTGTGTTATTCCTCTTCCGCGCTTGCGAGGACTGTATGTGTAACCCCAGCCTACTATCGATATTTAATTCAATTTGTACTAAGACACACGCCCTGGCAGTTCTTTGGTGCAACATTGAGTAAATATAGCTATCGATAGACCTAATCGGTTCTTTTAGGTCTTGACGTAACAAACTTGCAACTCAATGTTATGGATAATACTTTACAAGTTATTTTAATTGAGTTTAACTTAGTTACCGTTATTTTGATAACATGCGCATTTTGTGCTATACGTACTTCGGCGTATAGAGCTAGATTACAAGTAGATAGGTCGGCTGGGCCCGGTGCTTACGAGTATGGCTAAAGTAATGACCGTCAGTAAACTAACAATTGCTCTAATGATACACATTTTCGGGATCTAAGCGGTAACTGCGTTTCCCATTATGTGCAATGAATACTATGATTATACACTTTATCAACACAGCCTTAGCATCAAAAACCGGCTCCGCGAACCAAGGGTTCCGTGCCACACTTAACTGGATTCGGTTTCCACTTACTTACACCCCGCGAAAATATCACAATATTTTTTGACAGCAAAAACAACTTTGTTTTTCACAGTGTTTTGTATTAAAGGCAAAGTTATATTTGCGGTTGACGAAAATGTGCAATATCTCTAAAATTACTGCGACCTCATTCAAACCAATTTTTGTCGAACGTTTTGGTTGAGATCTATATCATATATGAATTAACTGCCTCGGTGGCGCAGCGGTGAGAGGGTCGCATTTTAAAGCGACGGCTGCGCCGGAGATCCCAGGTTCGATTCCCAGGTTGGGCCAAAAATATTGATATATGTTATATTGATTTTTCTGCTTAGAAATTCTCAGGTTAGCCTGGAGTTTGGAAGTTGGCGGTGTTTCACCCCCGAGCCTCGTAAAGCACGTTAAGCCGTTAGTCCTGCGCGTGATCTCTCTCCGGTCGTGTCAGATTGCTGTCCCATCGAGTTATGAGAGTGAAAGAAATAGAGAGTGCACCTGTGTTTGTGCACACACTTGTGCACTATAATATGTCCTGCGCAGTCGGTTAGTCGTTGTGACTGGCAACCGTAGTTGAAATCGGCTAGGGGGACTATTATTCTATTATTATTAATGTATTTTTTTCAAAATGTTCACTTTCTTAGTTCAAAAGTTGGGGGATGCCCATTTTACCACTTTGGAAGCGTCTATATCTCAAACGTTAGACATTTAGAAAAAATGGTGTTAGGAACCTCAATGTCATTTTCAAAGACCTATCCATAGAGTCCACACGCATAGGTATGAGTAAAAAAAAAATTTAGGTTTTAGTTTCATGTAGGTATGGGAGCCTCCCCTTAAATTAACAAAATAAAATAAAAAATAAATTTATTTTTTTGCTATATGTATCTAAATCGGAAAGCGGTCAATATGATACACCTACTTACCAAGTTTCAGCTGTGTGATGCTAATAGTTTTAGAATAAAGTGGCTGTGACAATCGGACGGACAGACAGACAGACAAACCTGACGAAACTATAAGGGTTCCGTCTTTTGCCATTCGGTCCATTCCCTAAAAACGTGCTCGTTAAATATCGTTTTATCTATTGTTTTCTAACAATAACCAAATCTTGGAGAAATCGACATCGCTGCATACGTCAGACTAATGCATTCTTTCATGAAAACTACCGTGATGATAACACAATAATAATGTATTTATTACAAGGCAGTAATCTATTTTTTTATTTTCCTTCTCAGTTTTCCTTCATACATTCTGTTTTCCATCGCGACAACACAAGGTTTTCATAATACGGGTAGCGTCTGTGCGCATAATAACCGTTTCCAAATCAATCAAAGGAGCTGGTGGGAATCCTATAATTATGTTGCGGAAAAGCAGTTCGAAAAAACTGCTCAATGCATATTTCTTGTCGTAGTACTTTTGATCAGGATATACATCCTTTGAACGCGGTTAGCTGAAGTCCCCTTGACTCATTTTCTCTTTCAAACCACTGATAGCTCAATGAGAAATTGCATGAACCTGATCTCTCTAGCTTGATCTTTGTAAAGATTGATTGAACCAAATCATGTACGCAGAAGCAGCAAATGAATCTTGATCTGCATCTCCATGCGCTGAAGTGGTCCTGGTGGCTGGTATTGCACATCCCAGGTGGCTAGCTCGTGGTCGTTTTGTGGTGAGTCAGCGCGCAGCTGCCGCCTGCGCCGGCGCACCAAACACCATTGTTGCCCCGCCCCTGCACCTGCACCGAAACAACAACATCTGCTGCTAATCGAAACACGACGATTAGGATGATTCGTTTTTCTAGGTTTGATGTGAAAGGAAAATTTTACAAATTGAACTTGATACCGTGACCTTGGCATAGTATATAATTCCAGAATCAAGGATGTTACTTCGGCTAGAGGTTGGCTTTTATTTAATTGTGAAGACGTTAAAACTTAATAATATCAATTTATTCTTATTTGGGAGAGTTGTAGGAAGTTGTTGAAAGATGCTCGTCACTATTAGGTACTCATGGATTTCTAAAAACTATGAAAATCTTTAATTCAAAATTACTTAATGGGAAAATCAAATACATATTATTTTATTAACATCAATCACTGTTCTTTGCTTACAAAATTTTTAAGCCGCAGGCATTTTTTAAATGCAACAAAATTGGACGTTAACAGGACTCCAAGTTCGTATACGAAGCAAACTCGCTTCCCTATTTATAAGACTCACCTAGCATGCTATAGGATTTGGCGGGTCATTGTCGATTCGCCACGAAAAAAAAATATGGGTAAACTCGCCACACTTGCAATATAATATTTTCTACTACTGTAAACTCGCCACACTTGCTTTCAAAGTAGAGACTTTAAAAAAACGAAACACATGCTTGGGATAAAAATATGAATTTCTTATTAATTATTAAGAGGATCGTGTGCGCGCAAGCTTCCATACAAAAAGAGAAAACGTTGTCCACCCC
>CAUZXH010000414.1:0-36647 GCA_963584085.1 Pyrausta aurata
ATTCGAGAAAGATATATTTTCCGCCCCCCGCACGCCCCTCCGCCCCGCGGTGGTGGACAATCCCATTAAAAAACTAAGAAAATATATATCCCATAGTGTGAACGGGTGAAAGATATATCTCGGGATATAAAATATATCGTAATATATATTAATATATTATATCCCACAGTCAAAAGGCAGCTTAAGACCTCATTAAATCATCACACGGGATTTAATGCAACGATACTTATTTATAACCACCAAACAAAGTGCACCAGCAAACGACGCCGAGCTGCTTCAGTCACCCCGGGACCATGACTCGTGTAACCGAGTCGAAACGTCGGGACGTTGCATTCAAAACCCCGTGTGTTGATTAATTTAGTACAAAATGCACAAAGTTTTAAATCATATATTAGACCTCTTTTTACGGACTTCAAAAAAAGGAGGTTATCATTTCGACGTACGTATGTGATATCGTTGGAATTTATTAATAGTCGAGTATGTTAAACTATTACGGTTTGCAAACTCGTGTGCAGAATTTCGATAGTGTTTAATATGTTTGTACACGGATTTCTCAAAAACAAGATGATTCTTTTTTAGCTCAATCAGGTATGATTCAACTTTGGATACAATGTTGTCATCAAAATCGGTCCAGCAGTTTTCGGGATGTGTATAAATAAATAGAATAAATAAATGAAGAATTCGGTGCATGATGTGCGTGATAAGCTTTATCTAGCCATTGAAAAATCCTTAAAAAGAAGTTTTTGAGCTTTGCTGTCAGGTTTGCTTTGTGAAGGTGGTTTAATATTTTAAATGAGTTTTTTTATTCAATTGCAAATCCATAAATAATTAAATAGTCTGTATAATGAATCATGTGGTATTGCGATGGCACTATACCTAGGTACCTATTTAGTTTGTTAGTAAGTAAGTAAGTAAGTCTTTATTGTGTATATGAACAAAGGTTACAAAGTTCTTATAAGTAAATACATATCTCTTAGTTCTACCTTTTCAGGCGTATACACACACATGCACGCACACATAACACTATTAAAAAAACACATTGAAAATTATTTGTATTGCAAATATTCTTGCACACTATAAAAACATTTTTCTACGAGCCATTTTTTTAATTCAATTTTAAATTTTGGGTAGTTATATTGTTTGAAAACATCTGGCAGATTATTGTAGATTTTGATGCACATCATAAACGCATTACTAGACACAAAGTAATTACTAGACACAAGTTTGTAAAGAACAATCTAAGTTTCTACTTGGATGAGCTAGGCAGGAGTAGTACATGACACCAGAACCTAGTTTAAATGTTAGACAAACTTATGTATCAGTCAAATATGATGGCACTCTGGTTTTTAATAGTAGAAAATAAAAATAAATAATTATATTTCCTTTATTAATATTTATTTTCAATGATAAGTTTCAGTTAAGTTCTAACTGAACAGTTTCAAGATAAAATCAAATGCAACATAAGTAATAAATATTTATTAAAAAGTACTATTTAAACTTTTTGACGTTACTATATATCTCTTAAGGAAATTGTATTAACTTTCCATTAAATCTTTACATGAAAAATATGGTCACCTATCCTCAGTGTTAGTTAACCTTGATATCTGCGATTGGAATCCCAATCATCAAGTGGGAAAACATGTTCCTCCCCATCGCTTTCACCAAAATCAAATCCTTGATCACTGTCATCATAATAATTCTCAAACATTTCAGCATCATCGTCACTTTCAATATTATTTCCATTATTGCTATTATTAGTTTCATTAACTTCATTATTAATTCCATTATCATCATTATTAGTTTCAATGCTCCCATTATTAGTTTCAAAACCCACATTATTAGTTTCATCACTCCCATTCCCATTATTAGTTTCATTACTATCAGCATTAGTTTCATTACTTTTGTCATCACTCTGCTTAATATCAAGTTTTAAACCTTTCTTTAAGGATGTCAGTAAATGATGCAATTGTTGATTTGGCTTTCCGTTTTTAAAAAGCTTTGATATGTTCAACGGGTACATTCCAAAATGTAACAATGCCTTACGCATAGATGGATCTTTGTATGCATTTTTCAATAAAGGCCTAATCTTAGCTTTTTCCTTTTCATCTAGATCTCGGGCAGGTTTGATCTGTTCTCTGGTCCCGTGTTTGCGTACTCTTTTATGTATCAATAGGAAATCTTCACAACTAACTTCAATTCCAGATGGATATCTTCGTTTGTACTCAATAACAGCTGCATGGACATCTCCGTTGCAAAATCCATATATGAAATGCATATCGGCCACTTGGAATTTTGAAAATCGTGGCTCTTCTTTCTGAGGAATACCATGTTTGCGCAGCCTTCGATGAACTTCGTTGATCAACCGAAAGGTTGGTGCTATTCTTCGTGGATATCTCTTGCGATACTCGCGCGCGGCCTTCCGAGCATCGCCGTTACAAACGCCGTATAAGTAATGCATATCAGCGATTTCAGATTTGCCAAAATATACACGAGGATCAGGACATGTGCCCCGCTTGAACTTCAAAGTATGGGTTCGCTTGGTCGACATACTGACGAGTGTCGGAGGAGTTTTCAAAAGAAAAGAACTGGTTCTAGGTTCTAGGTACCAAAAGGTCGACACTTCGACGGTTATTGTTTTGGTTCAAACTCTGGAAAATGTAATGTCTTTTACAACAAGAAACAAATTCGAGATAATTCCTTCCTCCGCTTTCATTTAATGCAACTCAACTCTGCGCAAAAATCTAAAACGCAACGCAATAGAAATTCTCAACGGCAACGTCGACAGACGCAGCCAAATTCATCAACAATATCATGTCCAATCCCCACCAAAGATGATGTATTTTTTTCCAATCCAAACAAACATGGATTCCAAACATTGGATCAGTGTTGCCTACGCAAAATTTGAGGCGGCCGTGTATTAGATAAAAAAGCCGTGTTTATGGAAAAGCATCGACTGGACGACTGTCGGCCGTGCCCTTTTTAGAAAAAATTGGTTGCCTGTAAAGTCGGTATACGGGCGAAAGTTTTACGTGACAACGACTTTTGATGTCTGTCTCTCTCGCTCTTAGGCGGGCTAACCATGCCCGAGTGGAAGGGACGCGTGCCTCTCACTCCCTCTCATTGTGAGCGCATAACGTGAGCGGAGCGTAACGCAGTTTCTTGAAGTGTCACCCGGCAAACCAATTTATAAGACGTTGTCACGTCAAAAAATGTTCATGCAAAGAACGTGAAAATCACTCTGTGAACAATTTGACAACAGTCTGTCTATTTTAGAACAGCAATCACAGACAAGCGATTCATTCACCCGTGATTTTCGCTTTTTGGAACGCACTCTATTTCCCGAGTGTTGCGCACTGCAAAATTTAATTTCCTTATTTGCCATGAGATTCCGGTAGACCTATACCTCCAGTCCTTCCAATCCAATCCATTAATTGATATACTGTACGATCAATTAATTAATTAGTAATTACTGTAGAACTTGCAAAAAGCCGTACATTGGCAACGCTGCATTGGATAAGAACCAAAAGAACGTAAATCAATGCATTGGTGGATCCAAAAGAAACATAAAGATTGGAAAGTCAAAGCTCTTGGAGCGTTTAGGACCACAGATAAATAATATGTTTAGGACCCATAAAAAGTTTGGGGAAGCAGCCTATGGTGTCGCTAGCGATTTCTCAACCGGCATAGATTTTAAATGACACTAGTTAGGGATGGATGAATTAACTTTACAAATTTTGTGCAAAATTAAATAATATTAAATTATGTTTTTTAGTAACGCAACAGAATAACATTATGTTATTATTTAGTCAAAGAACGCAACCATAACCTTGCCACGAAAACATTAGGGCCCTGTCTGACAGGTCATATAGGGTGACAGCTAAAGGTGGGAGTGAGAAAGAAGATTTTATAATGAACACATCCCAGGCGAGTCGCATAGACCTGCAAAAGATCACGAGACGGGGTAGAAACTAAGGTAGAAACGGCCGTAGAAATGACATAGAGTTAAGGCTTCGGCAGACCGAACGCGGGTCAGAAGCAGTGCGGGTCAGTTGCAGCGCGGCAGTAGGCACACTGAAGGCAGCGGCAGTTTTAAGGCAGTTGCAACGCGGGCCCGCGTTTAAACCGCGTTCAGTATGACGGGTTAGGCAGGCAGTTTTACTTACTAGTCATATTTAGTTTCAGTGCAATTTTCTCCCACAATCGCAGCTTGTTTGTTGTGTTTCTATAATATTTATCTTGAAAACCATATCGACGGTTCCCGGGCTATTTGTATTAAGCGACATTTTGAAAACTTTACACCAGAGCTGTTTAAAGTTTTGATTTTTGAAAAAAAAAATAACTTCCGCAATTTGTTAAATTTTGAAAAAAAAAGATATTTATTGATTACGTTACATACTCTGCATAATCTGATTAGGTTTTTTTCTGATATTCCTATTATTAACAAAGATACATGTCGTTTAATACAAAGTGATCCTTTTTTTTATTTTTTTTATTCCAGGCCAAAAGATTTAACCGCCTAGGATAAGTATTTGTTGTTCCTGGCTATATGACCTATCCGCCTAGGTTTATTAATTCTTGCTTCAGGCTAAATGACTTAACCGCCTAGTACTGAAAATAATAGCTCCAGGCTAAATGCATGAAATTGAAGTGTTGTTCATTTCATACCTGACCTAATGATTTAAATGTCATATACCATACATTTTCGTGGTGTATAGCCTATTTTGTTTATGCGCCGATTTCATTTTCACTTATTTGTTCCTAATCGTGCCTGAGTAATTAAGTTTTCTGAAATAAGCAGATAATATCGACGGTTCCCGGGCTATTTGTATTAAGCGACATTTTGTAAACTTTACACCAGAGCTGTTTAAAGTTTTGATTTTTGAAAAAAAAATCATAACTTCCGCAATATGTTAAATTTAGAAAAAAAAAGTTATTTATTGATTAGGTTACATACGCTACATAATCTGAATAGGTTTTTTTTTTGATATTCCTATTATTACTAAAGATACATGTCGTTTAATACAAAAAGATCCTTTTATTTATTTATTTTGTTCCAGGCCAAATGTTTTAACCACCTATAATAAGTATTTGTTGTTCCTGGCTATATGACTTATCCGCCTAGGTTTATTAATTCTTCCTCCAGGTTAAATGACTTAACCGCCTAGTACTGAAAATAATAGCTCCAGGCTAAATGCATGAAATTGAAGAGTTGTTCATATTTCATACCTGACCTAATGATTTAAATGCCATATACCATACAATTTCGTGTATAGCCTAATTAGTTTAAGCGCCGATTTCATTTTTACTTATTTGTTTCTAATCATGCCTGAGTAATGAAGTATTCTGAAATGGGCGGTTAAAACGATGTTGAATTTAAAGGTACCTAGGAATAATTGTCTTGTAAATAATTAGGAAATGAGAAATAAAACAGATTGTACTGCTCAAATGAACTTTTTTATTTTAATCATCATCTAGGAACTATAGTAACTTTTCAGTTTACCAAAGTAACTTTTAAGGTTTTTATCACAATTGTACAGGAATCACAAATTAACAGTCTTTTAATTATGTAGTCTACAGTCTCATTATAAATGATTAAAACGAACTTATACTTATTTTTAATATCTTTAGGTATTTATTATTCTTCCATATACCAACCTTTCTCCAATTTAAAACGTAACAAAAAATAAAACATTTTTTTTCACTATCTTGGAACTGTGCCTAGATTCTCTTCCTTAACAAAACAAACTTCTTAAACAATAATAAATTTAGTTGTACTACAATCACATTTTGTTTCATTAATCACAATTAATAAAAAATAACGCCGTAATTAAAATTCAACCAAACCTTTCCTTAATACTTTTAGGCATTACCTTTCGCAAATTAAAAACATAACAAAAAATAAAACATTTGAATCTTCTTTCACTATCTAGAAACTGTGCCATGTTTCTCTTTCTTAACAAAAAAACTTCTTAAACAATAATAAATGTAGTTGTACTACAATCACATTTTGTTTCATTAATCACAATAATAAAAAAATTACGTCATAATTAAAATTCAACCAAACCGTTCCTTAATTCTTTTAGGTATAATTTCTTCTTTCTTTACTCTTTTTTCTTCTTGTATAAACCTTCTTATTATTTTTATTCCTTCTCCAAAAAAAAATTAACTTGGCTATTCCATTTCGTCTTCAATATCAGTATCTATGAGTGCATCTTTGACATTATTGCTGGATGGAAGGTTAATATATTCTGAATGAAATATTTTTGGGATGACGCCAGTGTCACATAATTTTTTCAGATCATTGTATTTTGCTTTAGTTAAAGGGAGCTTTGATTTATATTTGGCATTCAGTTGTTTTGGTTTTGCATAAATTGGTATAGACTCTTCTTTTGCGTTATCTTGCATGCTATATTTGACAACCATCACATTTGGCGAAGACTTTTTGAAGGTGGCTATACGGATTTTGCTTATTTTACCTACCAGATTACTCTTGAAATATTTGTCACAAAAGTCTTCATAGTTTTTAAAGTCTTCGTGTGTAAGCCCTTCCACCTGATATGGTTCAGGCTCCTTTCTAGCTAGCTGACAGATTGTCAGCCACTGTGATGGTGCCCAAACCGTTGTATGCCTAACAGAATTTTCAATTGTAGCGTGAATGCTATCTACTGTCATCTCTGTGTGTCCTGGCAACAGATAGTTCATCTGTATTGTTTCTAAATTTTTCGACATCAACAAAGCGTTATGAATTGCTGCCAATACAATCTTGTTTTTATTTTGCCCGGGGCATGAATCGGAGTACAAAATCAAACATTTAACTGTTTCACGTTGATCAACGTTGTTTATGTACTTATTCAAAATGGTAGAAATCTCATTACCACCTCTTTTGGCTTCCGTTTCACCCCATACATAACAGAAACCATGGCGAGTCACACTTTCGTAAAAACATAAATTAAAAACTGAGTATTTTCTTGAATAAAATAGTAACATGCTGTTTCCATATGGGGTGTTCAATACCTTTTGAAGGTCAAACGAGGTGCATATAATAGAACTATTCTTTTTCACAATTTCTCTGTGACATTCTAACCTTTTCTTTGATGCATCTTTTTCTTCCAAATGCTCCTTCATTTCTTCACTCTCAGCTATATCTTTTCCTTCAAAACGTAAACATTTAAGACATTTGTCTTTTTTTGGCACATGGAACCCAATATTGAAATCTAAGTTAAAAATGTCACGGAAAAGCCTCTCACTCAAGTAATCGACCCCTTTGCTAGCATGAGTTTCTTTATAAATGCGGTAGAGATTTTTTAAATTCTTAAATTCTACGGGCAGGTATAATTTCGTAGTATCTTTCCTGCAATAATGTGAAGGAAGTGCCGGTAATTGTTTTATAAAATCGACAGCTGAAGCCTTCACTGCATCAGATGTCTTATTTTTTGGAACAATACGTCCTCTCGATTCAGTTTTTGCTGATCCCATAATTGCATTTGAGAGGGTGTAGTAAACGTATCTCTGAGTAATATCGAGAGTTTTCAGCAAAAATTGCTGGCATACAGGACGTCGACCCTCTCCATCGTTGATAAAATATTTAAATGTATTTTCTCTTAGAGATGAGTCTTTCGATCTTTTTCTTTTAATTTCCATCTTTGATGCCATTCCTACCAACCAATCTTTTTTTCTTTCAGCGGACAGCGACCAAAAGTGGTCAAATATTTGTTTTCTTCTATCGTCAGCTATCTCGGCACAATTATTCCCACATTTTTTTCCAACGCAAGGGTTTTCTTGTAGTTGTTTTTCTTTAGTGATTGATCCATCTTTTTTCGTATATTGTTGGCCGGACTGTTTTAATACTCTATTGCGTTTTTTTTTGTTCTGTCTCTTTTTTTTTATGCCATCCTCACCGACTCTTGTCTCTTTTAATCGTTTCTTATCTTTCTTCTTTCTTTTCTTTAGGCTAAGATCAATTTCATCCGAAGATTCATCACCAGTCTCTTTCCACGATGAGGAATCCCATTCGAAATCCTCTTGATCAGATAAAAAATCCACATAACTTTTCTTCATTACAGCACGATTTCTTTTTTTTTGTTTAGGTAGAGGTTCTTCATTTTCAGGAAAACTTGGTAAGTCTTCATCTTGAGCATTTTCTTCTTCTAATGATTTTCTAATAATATCCATATCTTTATCAGGAATTACTTCCAATATCGTAGGTGTGAGATGTTCACTATTTTCTGAAGATCCCTTTTTTTCTATTTCTGCTTCTTGACTAGAATCTCGCTGTAATATTGTTTTTGTTATTTGTTCACAGCTGACTAAATTAGTTCCTGCAACATTTTCTGGTTTGTCTTTATTTTCTGTACTATTCATATCCAGGTTTTCTGAACTATTTGCAGTAATGTCTTCTTGATAGTGCACTTCTTCTGGCTCCAAAAGACTCTGATTAATATTTCTGTAAGTCATATCAATTTTCGGGTTGGCAGTAGTATATTCATCAATTAGTTCATCTTCATTATTTTTTGTATTCTGAAACGTTAAATATTTTTTGAATTATGCAGAACTAGCGACTTCAACCGTGTGGACTTAATTTTTTTTGCATTATAAATTATAGCTTATGTGTTATTGTAATGTATAAACTATGTTACTGTAAAGTTTTATCAAAATCCGTTGAGTAGTTTTTGCGTGAAAGAGTAACATTCAACCTCACAAACTTTCTTTATAATTTATAATATTAGTAGGATTAGTTAATTTACTTGATTTATAATAATAATAATAAAATACTCGCCTCATTTTCTTTGTTTGATCGTGGTGCTTTTTTCGGAGTTTCGTTATTAATAGTTTGATAAACATTTTGCCACCGTTCTTCATCTTTAGTTTTCAGGTCATTTTCTACATTCTGGGATACATTTTTTAAATCTAATGGTTGCAGAATAAGTAGATCTTTGTTTTGTTCCATGTAAGACTGACTACCCAAAACTGTTACCGTTTCAGGCATCGAATTCACAACTTTTTTTGAAAGGTCTTGCACTTCATTTTCCTCAACCGTTTTCATTCTTTTTTCTGGTGTTTCAGGCCCCAAGAAATATTAGATTTTCTTTTTGAACGTTTTTCTCCTTTCCGATTCCATTATTGGATATCGAACTGCAAAACAAGAAGAATATTAAATGATTTATAAAATAAGGCGGGTAACCAGTTTTTTTAACAAATGTAGTTAATTATTTCGTTATAACGGTAAGTGGGACACCATCATGTAAGTGCATTGCTATGATGCCAGATGCCAGTAAGCCAAAGCACTTATTTTATGAATATCCGATAGTACCACAACACCCAGATCCAACTCAATATAGGATAACTAGTTAAATATTGATCCGACCGAGAAAACAATATTATCTATACACTGATTTGTTTTTCAAAGATTAACATGATTTTATTATTAAATACCTACTTAGATACCCATCAAAAAATAACACGCATTTTTATATATTAAATCCACAAAATATTTTATTTGTTTATTTAAAAAAGTATATTACAATCACAAAACTAAATGAAAACAAAGTAGGCAAATGTTATTAAAATTCTGGAGTACTCGCCTCGCCCTTTCGCATGTTTACGTACGTACGTAGCTGCGCGCAGCTGTAGGTATTTATTTCAAAAATACAGCCGAGTTACAATACTGTATTAGATAATATTACCGGGCCCTGGACGTCACAAAAGGTTATACGATGAAAACCGGCGGCGTAATATAGGAAAATATAAGGAGGTTACTAATAACTAATTGTCTGTTTCGATATATACCTACCTTCATCAAGCAAGTAAAGTTTACATTAAACAGCGTTACTCTTAAAAATGTAAAACAATAAATTTATGCATGACTATAAAAACTCACCAAAAATCCAGTATTAACGACTAAAAACTGCGCGGCCCGAGCTTCCATAAAACACTTACACGTCCGAACTAGTCCACGGTTTGCTTCAACTAAAGCGGCGGCGCGCGGGGATATAAACTCTCGAACGGTTTGTTGCGCCGCGGCGCCAGCGCGCCGGTGCCAAAACCAATGTTTTAACCAACGCCTCAGTAGTCAATCCACAGTCAATTTTGATTGTATTAAGTGTATACTTCTGTTATTAAATTTGTTTGAAGTACAAAACTTTTGCTTTTGTAGTAACTGAAGCGACAGTGCAAGTTTAATTTAATATTAAGGAATGAAGGTTTATTCGCCGTATTCACATTCAATGTTGAATCCTTAAATGGCTCATGCGACCGTCATATTAAAATTTACATATAAGCTTAATGTTTGAAGTGAACACTTCTAGTAAATTCAAGTATCTAGCTAATTGTATTATCCGACATTCTTATGTATTTATAAGGTAAAGCTAATTGTATGAAGCGACTTTGCTATGTATTTGTAAGGTAAAGCTAATTGTATTAGGCGACAATCTTATGTATTCATAAAATAAAGCTAAATGTATGAACCGACATTTCAAAATATTTATAAGGTGAGGCTAATTGGTTTAACGTACATTTCTGTAAATTGTTGATCCAGGAAAGAGGGTTTAAATAACTCTCTGGTATTTCATAGTGAGCTTAAGTAGACAGTTCCTAAATTTGTCAAAATTTTGTGTCGGTGCATACATCGCAGTGCAAAATGGGCTCCGAAAATGCGATTGTATTGAGCGACAAAAAAGTACTCAGATCGTCACCAAACCCAGCTCAAACGACGCGGAAAAATTCGCTGATTCCAAATATGTATATAAGTCAATTTCGCTCAAAATGTCGCTTCATACAAATAGCCCGGGAACCGTCGATATTTATAACGACGGTTCCCGGGCTATTTGTATTAAGCGACATTTTGTAAACTTTACACCAGAGCTGTTTAAAGTTTTGATTTTTGAAAAAAAAAATATAACTTCCGCAATTTGTTAAATTTTGAAAAAAAAAGATATTTATTGATTACGTTACATACTCTGCATAATCTGATTAGGTTTTTTTTTCTGATATTCCTATTATTAACATAGAAACATGTCGTTTAATACAAAGTGATCCTTTTTTTTATTTTTTTTATTCCAGGCCAAATGATTTAACCGCCTAGGATAAGTATTTGTTGTTCCTGGCTATATGACTGATCCGCCTAGGTTTATTAATTCTTGCTCCAGGCTAAATGACTTAACCGCCTAGTACTGAAAATAATAGCTCCAGGCTAAATGCATGAAATTGAAGAGTTGTTCATTCATACCTGACCTAATGATTAAAATGTCATATACCATACATTTTCGTGGTGTATAGCCTATTTTGTTTAAGCGCCGATTTCATTTTTACTTATTTGTTCCTAATCGTGCCTGAGTAATTAAGTTTTCTGAAATAAGCAGATAATATTTTTAAGGTAAAGCTCATTGTATGAAGCGACTTTACTATGTATTTGTAGGGTTAAGCTAATTGTATTATGCGACAATCTTATGTATTTATAAAGTAAAGCTAAATGTATGAAGCGACATTTCAAAATATTTATAAGGTGAGTGAGGCTAATTGGTTTAACTTACATTGTCTGTAAATTGTTGATCCAGGAAAGAGGGTTTAAATAACTCTCTGGTATTTCATAGTGAGCTTAAGTACACAGTTCCTAAATTTGTCAAAATTTTGTGTCGGTACATACATCGCAGTGCAAAATAGGCCCCGAAAATGCGATTGTATTGAGCGACAAAAATGTGCCCAGATCGTCACCAAACCCAGCTCAAACGACGCGGAAAAATTCGCTGATTCCAAATATGTATATAAGTCAATTTCGCCCAAAATGTCGCTTCATACAAATAGCCCGGGAACCGTCGATAAGGTAAAGCTCATTGTATGAAGCGACTTTACTATGTATTTGTAGGGTTAAGCTAATTGTATTATGCGACAATCTTATGTATTCATAAAGTAAAGCTAAATGTATGAAGCGACATTTCAAAATATTTATAAGGTGAGGCTAATTGGTTTAACGTACATTGTCTGTAAATTGTTGATCCAGGAAAGAGGGTTTAAATAACTCTCTGGTATTTCATAGTGAGCTTAAGTACACAGTTCCTAAATTTGTCAAAATTTTGTGTCGGTACATACATCGCAGTGCAAAATAGGCCTCGAAAATGCGATTGTATTAAGCGACAAAAAAGTGCCCAGATCGTCACCAAACCCAGCTCAAACGACGCGGAAAAATTCGCTGATTCTAAATATGTATATAAGTCAATTTCGCCCAAAATTTCGCTTCATACAAATAGCCCGGGAACCGTCGATATAAACATTTATTTGTACGCACTAATTCGGTTAGTTTTTCATTAGTTTCCATCATGCGGTTGTAATAAAATACAACATTCGTAAACCGCTTTCAACGCGCTGCGCCGCGCTGCTACCGCCCTGCCTCCGGTGAGTCAGGCTAATATGGCCGCCATAGTCATACAACAGCGCGGGCCCGCGCTCGCGCCGCGCACGCGCTGCTTCTGCCCCGCTCCTGCGCCGCCGGTCTGTCGTCCGGCAGTTGCAGAGCGGCGCGGCGCGGCGCGGTTACAGCGCGGGCCCGCGTTCAAATTTGGTGTGACACACTTCAAGGAGTTCCTTGTATTACAACTTGCGCGGGCCCGCATTCAAACAGCGCTTCAACTGCCCCGCGCTTGGTCTGCCGAAGCCTTTAGTGGGCAACGCCTATCTATGCAAAAATCAAGCAGATAGATTTGCGGGTGGGTAGAAATTGGGTTGGTATTTATTTAATTTATTCTCACCACCTGGTTGGTAAAAATTGATTTGTAACTAATTTACTCACGTATTTATTAAGAATGCTGGGTGTTTATTAAATTAACGTTGAATAGTTATGGTTTTGAGATTCAATTGGCTATATGAATACCTAGATCTACAATGTGATCAGAAATATTGTTTATGCTATACAATTAGTCATCGTATTCACTTAATTCGTTTCGACAAAATCTAATATGTTGAGTAGGAGTGAGAATAACTGCTAGAATTCGCCATTATAATATAACACTTTTGTTACTAATACATAACATGTTAATTTTGATGTTATAATAATATTAGTCTTGCTGGACTGTTATGCTATTTTACTAGTACTGCAAACAGAAAACTGTCTAATTGCTATGACTTAAAACTTAGTTTCAAATGTCGTGGAAAGTGTTATTTTTATTAGTTATTGTCGATCTGATATGTTAACCAACTACTGCAACCAAAAACCTGTCTTACTGCTATGACTTAAAACTCAATTTTAAATGTCATGGAAAGTGTTATTTTTATTAGTTATCGTCGATCTGCTATAATATCAAATTACTGCAACCAAAAACCTGTCTATTGCTATGACTAAAACTCAATTTTAAATGTCGTAAAGTGTTGAATCCCAACTGTTATTTTTATTAGCTATCTATCGGTGATGTTATCAAATTACTGCAACCAGATACCTACCTGTCTTATTGCTATGTCATAGAACACAATTTTAAATGTCGGTAGAAATATTATAAAACTTTCGTTCAGAAATATGTTGTTTCTTTGAAAGAAATTATGATAATTTTCGTTTAGAAATATCTTGTTTGTTCATTAGAACCAAAATAATGCAACGGCCACCAGGTGTGTTATGGACTAAATTAATTTAATATTATTTGATGAAGTATTATATTAATTGTGCTGTTATAATAATACTCGCCCACTCCTGTTAGGAGTGGGAATAACTGTTAGAATTCGCCAACATAATATAACACTATTGTTACTAATAAATAACATGTTAATTTTGACGTTATAATAATATTAGTCTTGTTGGACTGTTATGCTATTTTACTAGTACTATTTTACTATGCTTCATTACCAGGTGTGTTATGGACTAAATTAATTTATTTAACAGAATATTTGATTAAAAATAAGTATTATATTAATTATGCTGTTATAATAATAATCGCCCACTCCTATATTTTAAAAGATTTTTTATCTGTTCTGTTTGTTTTGCTCGTTCCGTTCGTTCGTTGGCTGTCAGGTTGGCTGTTGATGGGTACTTTGTTGTTTGAATTTAAAATTGAAATTTTTTCTTGCAAGCTAGGAAACTAAATGAAAACCTGACTTTTCCTAATTCCAAAGCCATCAACATGTCGGCAAGTGCTAGTGGATCGTCTTCTGAACCTCAACAACAATTCAGTAATGAGGAAATCGCCCAAATTCACTTTGTCTACGGCGCGTGCAACGGTGATTCGCAAGAAGCCGTCGAGGAATACAAGAAAAGGTATCCACTGCGAGTCACACCGAGTGCTGAACTGTTCACTGATATTCACCAGAGGCTTCTTGATTCTGGCGTTCCTAACGAGAGAGGCAAACCACGATACACAAAGTTGCAAGCTGCCGACATGCACTTCGTATACGGTTACTGCAATGGAAACTTGAACGACGCATCTTGTGAATACAAACGTAGATTCCTTTGATTAAAGTAAAATAGCGGAAGATAGGTGACGCGCCACTCGAACGTGGACCGCTAAAATCAGGCCCCCGTCGCCTAATTGCCTCCAGTTGCAATCGGGATTGCGTGCGCGGATGACATTACGTGAGACGTGTGACGTGAGGAGAAAATAATTATTTTTCGGGTTAAACGTAACCAAAATGCCTTCGAGTGCTTTCATACGTTGCCCAAACCATTCTTAAAGGAAAAACTAATCGCATGGAATCACATTTCACTCGTAAGTACACGAAAGCTTTAATTTCTAAATTTATTTGTAAATTCAGTCTTTTTTTGACGGCCCTTTTTCAGGGCGAGATAGAAATATACGATTCATTGATGTGCGACCAGTTAGGAATGATGATGATTGATGACACATAACGCAACATGTACTGCTTGTTGAGATTTGTCTACGCGGTACCGTTAGCATAAAATGTAGATCATAATAAATTTATTTTATTTTACCTGATATTGACTGTTGCTTCTTTATTAATGTTTTGTAAAATTGTATTCAACTTCAATGATGTAAACAATAAAATAATTATCTACTCAAGTTTTTTACAAAAATTACTGTATTAAGTAAAGTGAAACTTTTTTTAAATTCACTCGCACCTAATCTGTATAATTGCAGGTCTCTTACGGATACATCTTTGTGTGACGTCAGCGCCATCTACTCATCATGTCAACTGCAGCGGGCCAAGTAGTTTATTCATTACAAAATAAATTAAACTTGGAAATCATTCATTGGAAGGAAATCATGTTTTAACTATAAATATTAAAAATAAACTTATATTTTGTTTTATTTTTGGTAGCCCTACTCACGCCAAACATCGCTCGACATTTCAAAATAAGTAAAGTAATAATAACAAGTAATTTATTAGTTTTCACAAAAAACATGGTACACAATTTCGATCCGATTTGTCTGCTGACGCTTCTTGATTCTTATTGCAAGGAGACATCAACGTGACAAGACAAGAGACATCTCAAAGCGCGCGTTTGTTTCGCTCGCACTACCGTCGTAGGAAATGGTTTTGTCTCTGTCGTCAGTAGCGTAAAGTTACACAGCTGTGTGGGTCATCTTGTATGTAGTAGTGTGTAGTGCCATTTTTTAGCTGACAATTAGTATGACATGCCGTATCTTCCGCTATTTTACTTTAATCAAAGGTAGATTCCCTCGACGCAAACAACCAGATTCTTGCGGTTTCATCGATATCCATGAAAGAATTTCCAAATATGGTGCTAAAGAGTTTGTCTTTCCCACATTAAGTGAAAGGGAGAAAGCCAAACAGAGAGCATTTTTCAAAAAGGCATACAAGAACTCATTTTATCGAAGTGCACTGTTAGGTTTGGGTATGCACCCACTGATCATGGCAGAAATTTTGAAAAAGGGGGAGCCTAACATACCATTTTTAAAAGCAATGAAGAGTATTAAAGACCAAGGCATAAGAATGTCCTTTACGGAAGTGGATTGCGAAGGCATGCTTGATGACAGCGATAGTGATGATGACAACAGTGAAGCAAGCTATGAAACTGAAGAGGATTTAGATTTCTCTTTCAGTGAAGATGAATTTACGGAAAATGAGTAAGCTCGAAATTATGACTGGATTCTTTTTTAAGGAGATCTCTATTGGCCATTTGATTATATTATGTTGATGATTAATTGTTTATGATTAGAGGAAGCAAACAAGTGAATTTAAATGATAAGTCAATAAAAACTCATTTAGTTTGTAAGAATGTATGTGCTAGCCATATTATGTCTGTTTTATTTTTATTGAGTCAATAAAAGACTACCGATGTAATTATGCATTTTAATTTATTTTACCCCCATACCACAATCACATTCATGTGTATTCAGGTATTGAAATATAAATCTTATTGTATTTGTTTTAATATTTAAGGAAATCAAATCAGTATTAACTTGTTAATTGTATAATTAATTTTATAGATGTGAGTTTGTTACTGAGCCTATATCATATCAGTAAGTAAGCTTTAAAATTAAAGAAAATTTCAATCTGCTATAAATAAAGTATCAGTAAAGGAAAAACATAGTACACAGGGTAGTTTAGCCGCTCTAGGAATGCTATTTTGATGTAATGTATAAGAATTTGACGTTTGATAGAAAATTGACAGTCTGGAAGTTTGACATTCTTTCCATACATTTAGTCCAAATTGAAAACGTCAAAACAGTATTATCTGATTGGCTAAATTTTAGTGTGTGCTTTTAATTTCATAATAATTACAACCTTTAGTCAGATAACAATGTCAATTTTAAAGCCTGAGCTTTTTCTCTACTTAGCTATGCAATTGAGCCCTTGCGGGTATGTTAAGTACATAGGTAGGTAGATAAAAGTAAACTTACTTGTATCAGTCATTTTCCTTGGCATGCCGCGGCTACGCACGGGTACTGTGGGCGCCTGCGCCTTTTTCTGGTTAGCTTGGGCCTCTGTCGCCTTGGCTAGCAACTCACTGCGGAGGGCCACGGATTTCGGTTTCCGTTTAAGTGTGAAGTGTTTCACTGCATTGGGCTGTTGACCCACCTGGAAGAGTTTAAGGGACTGCCTAAGTTTGAGAGGAGGTCATCTATCAAATTAAAAACAAAACAAGTAGCTTCTTGTGTAGGATTTGTGTTTATTTATTTTATCCAGTTTAGGATGAAAATATTTTAGTCACATCAAAATAATAAATTATTTAACAAAAATAAGTTGATGGGGATTTTTACAATTGATTTGAAATAAAAATATAAACAAATGAAATATAAAGAGATATTTAGTTTGAAGATTAATCTTTTAATTACATTTGTGACTGTTTTTTAACAATATTGATTGATATATCAGTTAATTGATATCATCATTTCACTTTCTTCACCAAATTCCTGGACATCTCAATTAGTTTATCTATCTATATATACACTGTATACAAAGCAATTAATTTATTCTCCAATTCAAGATGGCAAGATTAATTTACCAACTCACCACGGAAACTAATGCATTCTTATTCAAATATAGGCACTCTAGAGGTAGCAGTCCGAGGTCTGAGTGTTTGGCCAGAGCCCGTCTCAGTTCCCCAATCATATCACTGAATATGGGTCTGGTCTCATCAAACTCTGCTATCTCGGTATTAAGCGTCCCTGCGGAAGGAAATGTTTTAAGGACCTCAGCGAGCATTGCCACCCAGAGGTCCGAGTCCACAGCAGCCACTTCAATAATCTCTTCGAGTTCATTTCTCCACTGGAACATATAGAAGAAAATATTTTATAGTTAAGCATTTTATTAAGCTTGTCTTTCATCACTTAATCTAATTTTTCAAAGAGTCCCAGAATGTTGTTTACAAACATTATCATTATCAGTAAATGAAATCCATGGTTTCAGAAAGTTTTATTATAAAAAAATATATATATATTAAAATACTATTTTTAGGATTTGTACATATAGTTGTTCTATATTTAATGATGATTACAAATTTACAGGTATGCTTTAGATCTAATCAATTCTTCATACACACAAATAAAAAATCACACTCAATGTACAATAACAAAGTTTTTTAGATATGATAATATTCCATACATATTTTCCTTAAGATATGCTTTTGTTTTATTGGAACTAGCATAAACTACAAAACATGGTGCTGAAATTATTGCTATGTAAAAGGAAGGTATGCAGGTTATGTATTTTTAGTGCTGAATAGATTTCACGGGTATTTTATTGACTTGGAATTTAATAAAACTACTATCCATGAAATATTTTTTTTTCAATTTTATACTTATAATAAAATTTGGTCAAGGATTGTGAATTGGTATAGAAAAAGCCTTGAGATTAGAGAAAATGTTAACTAACAGGATTATAGGTTATGTATCGAAGTGAAGCAAATTCAAACACATACAAATTTAGCAGTATAAACAGTATTCAGTAAGCTTTATTGGCCAATCATTAAATTTGTAAGGAAAATTACGACGAGTACTGAAAAAAGGAGGGAAAATGCCATGATGATAAGACATCTGAAACCATGTAATTTAAGATTACAATAGCGAAAAAATATCCCACAATCAAATCGGAATGTGCATTTTCCCTCCGTCTATAAAATAAAGACAATAATTAAGATGAATTTGTATCATGTAAATGCTACATGACAACAAATAAAACTACATGCTATACACGATCATTCACATCTCTCTTTCTGGCTTATTATAATCAATAAGTAAAGAGGGAGATACCAAACACAATACAGTTACGCAAACCATAGAACATCAAAGAGAAAAGTTACCTCTTCAACATTTCTGCGCGGGATATGAAAGAAACTTAGCAACAATTTCAGTTTCACTTGTGTTTGGAGGTCTGGAAAACAATCCTTGATATTTTTCAACACTTCGGCGTTTAATTGTGTGCAGATTGAGCCACTGGTCCACGAATCATTCGATGTACCGAGTTTATTGTGGAGCCACAAAGATGTGTCACTATCCCGCACGTTCGCCATCTTGTAACTGAGGCAGTGACGTATTCGCCATGTGCGGTGCGGTGTGACCATGTCTTCTAAGTAGCCCAATTCATACTGAGCTAGCTCTGATATGAAGCAATATATTTTTGTATTTTATCTTAAATTAAAACTTTTAAAATACTTATCTTGCATTTATCCTGACCAGAAGATAGAAAAGCACGCAAGTAAAGGCACGGTAATATTATCTATACACTATTGTAACTTGGCCGTATTTTTAAAATAAATCCCTAGAGCCGCGCGGTAGGTACGTTTCATGCGATAGATAGTAGGGCTGCTCGCCTCCCAAGTATTAATTATTTATTACATTTGCCTACTTTGTGTTTCCATTTAGTTTTGTGATTGTAAATGGATATTTTTTTTAAAACTTTTAAAATACTTTGTGAATTGAATATAGTGTTCAATAAAATAAATAAATATTGGACACCAATCACATCACATACATTGCTCTGATCCCAAAGTAAGTAGCTATAGCTGATGCATTGTGTTATGGAAATCAGACACACAACGGTGGTAGTACCACAACACCTAGACCCGGGACGATATAGAAAATTATGATTTCTACATTGACCCGACCGGGAATCGAACCTGGAACTTTGGAGTAGCGACGCCTTGAAACCCTGCGTGCTTAACCACTACACCACGGACTTAGATGGGCGCCTACCCGGATATAAACCCAGCCACTGGATAAATATCCAATCTACGCTATTTTAACCCACCCAATTCCAATTGATACCGGGTATAAATTAAAGCCTGTTTTTAAAAATTAAAACAATTATTTTTATTGAAGTTTGTCACTTTTGTGGTGCGATTCAATTTCTTTTCAAGTAGTTTATAATACTGAACTATAAAAATGATATATTTTTATTTAAATCCAATAAAAACTGTCATTAAGTTGCAAATACAGTACAGCGTACCTGCATTTGGCAATCCCAAAGGGGAAGAGGGAGACTGTGTAAGGTTAAACAGTTTTACAGGATAAAATTTCATTCAGTGCAGTACATTATGTGGATTTGTAGATCTAAAAATTAAGTACGAACTAATTTTGTAAATATATACATAAAATGTGGTTAAAATTTAAGAAAGCTTATCGACAACATTTACTGCAATAATGCAGCCTAACGTATCGATGTGTAAACCATAAAGCGTTTAACGAAAGGTCACGTCAACGAGTTATTCTCTTTGAGTATATAGCCCCTGGAGATGCCATACACGGGCGACCCCCTCCGGCAAAGTACGTTGGTCAACTGTTCAAACGCGTTATATAAAACTACTTGAAGTCGCTACACCGCCATTTTGCATCATTCCGTATCGCGTGACGCTTCTCTTGAAAAATGGTACTGCACAAGTATTCTCATGTAAAAGGCGATCTGACAGCTCAAATTCGCAACAAGATCGCGTTTCCTACCATAGTTAAGTATTTTTAGTAACTATTAAATGTGTATTTAAGTACAATTTCCATTTAAAGAAAAAACCGTTGCGATACGTAAACGACAGAAAAATGTAAACATGAATACAGTGGTACGGAGGTGAATCGGTCTTAGTGATGTGACTCAACATAATCATTCACTCACTGGCCTTACTGGAGTTAGTTTTATAATCAGTTTTTTTAATTAGATTTTGAATTAAGTAGTAAGTATAATGTATGTTATATTTAAATCTTGTACGGTAAATAAGAAAAACTTTACCGTTAAGTTATCGGACTTTTAATTTATTTTATAAAAACTCCCGATTTTTGTCTATTGCTCCCCTTTTTCGTGTTTTGTCCCTCAACTTTGTATTCTTTTCGCCAATTATTGTGTAGTATATTAGTTGCTTTATTATTTTTAACACTACATCACAAGTAACTGAACCAACTTGAACCAACATACAATAATTTAACCAACAATATTGAATACTGCCAGTGCTTCAGCTGCAGCAACAGCTGAAGCAGTTACCCAATCTTCACAATGTGTCATTGTAAGTCTAAGAGCCTTATTGAAATCCTTGAGTGGTTTAAGTATAGATCTGCCAGCTGCTGCATATTTCCTTTAATCACATTAAATTATTGGCTTTTGGGTTCTACCGATATGTACGTACATATCGGTTTTTCACCGACTTAAAAAACAAACATTTATGTTTAGCTTTTTAGTTTTTTTCAAATCTGTTTTTTCATTATTATTTATTATTGTTCCAGGACAACCCTAGTGCAATCCTAATGCAGCCAGTGTAAAACGAAAAATGATTTCTTGAGACAAATATTCGTAGATATGCATTACCTGTGTTATTCTGTCTTAACTTTTTACGTAAATTAACGTTTATAGAATAGAATAATCAAACTGTGTACTTATAATTTGAAGCTCATTAGTAAATATATATCATATATTAAGAGGCTTCGATTTGGAGTAATCTACCTGTTAAATGAATATTTGTTGGGGTTATTTCGCTGTAATGGACAACAATCAATCACCGATCAAGTCACTATGTATCAGGATTACTATTTCTAAAAAATATACACATATTCACAACTTGAATTTATAAAAAATCACATGAAAGAAATTTTCAGCGAGCCTCCATGGGCCTCTAAAACTGACTGATAGCCGCCAAAAACGGTTCTGCTACATCGCATCTCGCATCTCTTTTTATCACACAGTTTGCTGCTAGTGATATCTCGCTCTTTTCGTTCTATTCCACAGGGGTAGTAATTTTATGAATAAAATACATATTAAGGAAAGTCTTAACTGGGTCCTAAAATCTTTACCATAGAATTTAAATAAATCATTCCAATTAAATTATCATTTTTTATTGCTTTTCCTTTGTTCGTTCAAATGTTTATGTAACTTTATAATGTGCTTTATATAGGTGGTGCTGGTGACCCTATTATCATACTAGTGGCTCTGTGAGCTGTTGACCTCGTTTTGTTTCAATATGGCGGAAATTTACCTTTTTATTACACATCTTTTTTACGTTTTCGTCTCGCATATCTTCACCACATTCTTTTTTCAATTTTGCAAACTGAGTCGGTCAAAAATATTCAATATACCTACTTATCAAACCTTCTCACAACATTTCATTAGAAACGGTTGAGAAATGAGAGCTCTAGGCGAGAATCATTCAGTTCATTCAGCAAACTGATCTGACTCATTCTTTGCGTGTCACATCACTATCTTGTTCGTATGTATGCTGCGTAGTTACGTGAAAACTCTGATTGTGTGCGTGTAATGTTTCATGTGTTGAATTTTTTTGTAGTGTGCGTTTATCGCCACAGCAAAATTTGTGTCTGTTGAGTTATTCATCTAATGGTGGTGTGCTGTACGTGTTTACCTCACTCCCCCCTAAAAGTGGTGAAAAAATTTGTTAGACGCGTGTCCGTATTGGCATCTCCAGGGGGCTATATACTCAAAGGTTATTCTGAAAATACTACGAGAGTATATAACACATTAAAAAGAAAATGAAGTGCTCAGTAAATTCATTACGTGTCAGCTCTACGATCACACAATGGCCATAGTCACACAAGCGATAAAAACAATACCTTTCCAACCCTTCTCTTTATCTTTTTATCTACCTGGGATTGCCACGTGAGCAGTTCTATCGCCGTTGGCTATAACTTGCCAGTTTTGAATCTAATTTCGCTGCGCGTAGTCTTTGTAATAACTATTTTTACAACTTCTGGACCGACGAAAGATTTAAGGTAGGACTGTCAAACATTGAGTTACAAATCTTTAAAAAATCGCGTAGAGTGCATTTATTGTGCAATTCAGTAATGATATGTCAAAGTGTTAAACGTGCTCAAAATATATTAAACTCAAATACTGATGCAAAACAAAAAAAATACGACGAGATGTAGATTTACATTGAGTGCTGTCACCGTTACCAAGTTCCCCGTCTTCAAGTGAAATATTGCAAAGTAGAGATAACTCCTTTGTAAGTTATACTCATTTAAAAAAAACGGTTGTTCGTACTACTCAAAATTATCCGATTATGTTGAAACGAATAATATAATTTATGATTTTATGTGAATATGATGACTGACTGTATAGCATAAATGATATTTCTAATCATATTGTAGGTTTAGATATTCATACATAGCCAACTGATACTCAAAACAATGAGTATTCAACGTAAATTTAATTAATACTCAGCATTCTTAATAAACACCTGGGTAAATTAGGTAAAAATCAATTAATACCTACCGGGTGGGAATAAATTGGATAAATATCCACCGGATTTCTACCTATCTATACCACGGAGGGCGTCAATAAAAATGCGTGTTGTTTTTTTGCTCGCGTTTCGTCCGTTTGTTTGAAGTTGAAATACTTGTGCATTACCGTGGTAAGGGCTGAGCTCGCTAAATCTAGTTCATTCAATGTATGCTCACACATCCCTACATCATGTCAAAATTGTAATTTTTTAAGAAATGTGTCTCTCTCTAGAAAATCAAGCAACTAGTAATTTCTAATACCCAATCCTGATTCTTATGGAGTAGTTTAGACAACACTGATTAGGCAATAGAAAGAGTGTTTTTTTTGTTCTGATGCTGTTGTGAGCAGTGGAGTGGACCAACAGACAATATAATACGCGCCATATTTGAATTTTGCTAGGATATTTTATTGACGATACAAACAAGTGAGAGTTCATAATTTTATGTATTTATAATTGCAGAAAATAATGTCTGTTTCATCAGATTCAACCGCGAATGTTTATGACGAAGTGTTGAATGATGAAAGTATTTGTGATTTAGCATGTCAGGACTTGGAAGTTATTCCAGACCTATGCAATTGTAAATTACTTTGTGTAAGTTTTATCTAGTGCTTTGTGTAGTAGTTAATGCCATAATGGCTCTAGGTCCTAGAGTATAGCTGGCACTCTGGTAGATAATAATGATTTTAGAACTTGTTTCACTTTTGTACAATATTATTTTGTGCAATAAAATCTTTATTTAGATAAGTTTTTAGATTGTTTGAATTGTCCATGAATTTGTTAAAATAAGTGACAGTATGTTTCAGCAGTTTTGCTACCTCCAATATTTTGGTTTCAGGTACTGTATCTCCAGAACAACCGAATTAAATCCTTGCCCGACGATTTCTTTCCATCGCTACCAAGTTTGATGTGGCTTGATTTACGGGACAACGAACTGGTTGATATACCAAGATCAGTGCAAAATCACCCTTGCCTTACGCATTTACTATTACAAAACAATCAACTTACTTCTTTGCCAAACGAATTGGGAACCGTTAATTTGAAAGTGTTACAATTACACGGGAATCCTCTGGTCTACCCACCTAAAGATGTCATTAACGGTGGAGTATCGAAGATTTTAGGATTTCTCCACAAAAGCAACCTAGATAGTATGTTCACACAATCTGAAATAAGCGAAGACGCTGCCAGTACCGCCAACTATACCGAAGGATTTAACCCAGAAGTTGTTAGCTACAATTCGGTGATCGATGGGGCTAAGATGAAAAAAGGAAAGACATTGTCGATACAGTTTAACGATAGAGAACTTGACGAATCGGGAGACTTTTCTTATGCTAAAACTCAAGGGAAATGTCCGAAACTAGCCAAAAGCCGCACGCTTATACCCTCATACTATCAAAGCTCTAAATACGTGGTTCCACAAAGTCCTGATAGCAAAGAGATGCTGACCATTAAAATGAAACAGAATTACTTGAAGGATTTGGCAATTAGGAAACATAAGGACCTGCTTGCTGTGAGGGATAAGATTTTGCAAGGGAGAAAGTAAGTTATTTATTCCACTTTGCTATCCTGCTCGAAGGACCAATAACGAGTTAAACGACAACCAAAGCTGCTGTAGATTTGAAGTTTTTACTACGATAGTTATAACTGCAACTATATTATCTTAGATCTTAGGTACGGTCTAGGTCGCACTCGCATAACCACTTTTCAACGAAAATCGCTTACACTCATAAACGAGCGTCAATTCAAACAAAAGGCGACACAAGAGCAAGAGATTTTGGCTATAAGCTGGTTTTAGGCGCGAAAGACTATAACCGTGCACAGTACCCCAATCACGAATAATTGCGTCAAAGTATTCGTACAGTAACGTAATCATATGTACGAGGATTTGAAAGCGCCTCTATCGGACGTAAAACAAACAAATTTGATACTCGAATAATATAATATATTTCAATAATTGTAATTAAATACATCGCTTATCTTGTTTCTGGACGTACCATATTTACGTTAGTATGACGTCACCTGCGGTAAAGCTTTCGAGCTTACTACACGACACGGGAGTGCTTCGTGCTGCCGACTGACGTAAACTCGCTATGATTACGTCAAATGTTCGTAATTGGGGTACATTATTATGATCTTACTCCACAGGAACTTCGATCTATTGAAGAACTGGCGCCGAAGCTATAGATTCAAACAGCAATTCGTCGATTCGTCTTACAAATTCGACCCAGACCGCGTGCCTTACGACACTGCCGCTGAATATATGACTTTCATGACCCGTGAGGACATTGAGAGAGATCTTCCCGATAAGTACAAAAAGAGATTGGTCAGACGATCAAAGCCAACAGTTCCAAGGAAGAATAATAATGATGTGCATTTGGCAATGAAAATTAAAGAGCTGTTTGAGAATTTGGAAGCGATTGATTTAAATAGGGAAGGGATGACGCCGAGGACGGAACAGAAAATGCTGTTGAACGAAATACAAAAGGTAATTTCTACCGTTCACAATTTGTTTATGTAAATCACGGCATAAGAGACTCGTCTTTAGCTCATATTGTAAAATCATAAGCATAAATGGCTAGCATCATCATCATCATTAGTCAAAGGACTTCTACTGCTGAACAAAGGCCTCCCCCACGGATTTCCACAGCGACCGGTTATGAGCGGTCTGCATCCAGTGTGATCCCGCGATCTTTACAAGGTCGTCTGTCCATTTGTCGGTGGACGTCCTACGCTGCACTTTTGGGCGAAGGGTCTCCAATCTAGAACTTTTCTGCCCCAATGGCCTTCAGTTCTACGCGCTATGTGCCCTGCCCACTGCCACTTGAGCTTACTGATTCGCAGGGCTATGTCCGTTACCTTAGTTCTTCTACTGAATGGCTAGCATAGCTGTTTTCTAACTTCTCTTATGAATTACTATCCCGGCGAACATCGTTTCCCCCTCTATGTCCATTCGGGGCGGCGACGAATCCAACAAAGTAAAAATCATGAAAATCGGTCCACCCTTACTCGAGAGTTAAGTGGTGTAGTAACTTACACGACTTTCTCTTATGTCAAGGTATTATATTATCTGTGATACAAATATACATATAACAGATTAAATTATACGTTAATATTAAAATATATGATTACGAGTTCCTTTCTTTTTCAGATAACTGAAATTAAACAAAAGCTGACCGAACTATCCACAAGTAACGGTGTCTCGGTACCGGCGGAATAGTGAATCTCACTAATTATGTTATTTATAATTATTTAATGTTATTAACTATAAAGCAATAAATCACACCAACTGTGAGGTTTTTTTTTGGTTATTTCATTTTCTTATTTAAACCTACCCAATTACTTAAGTATTATATTATCTGTGCCTATGCATTTGCGGTACCCATTTAATAATCGAGGATACGATAAAATATTAATATATCTTACTCCATTACACAAATGTATGTTTTCTGTCTGAGCCTTTCTATCTCTATCAGTAACAATAACAATACAAGCATTCATAAAAGTTTATTTTTAGCAAAATCACATATACTTAACAAATTAATAATTTAAATCCACAAAAACGTATCAAGTTTCTCTCGTTGCGCAGTAAGCATTTCTTTGGCACACCAAACGGAGAGTATTGTTCTGAAACATAAATAAATAAACTTACGGCCGCTCACGCTTGGTCTTCGTTGTTACCATGAGTTTACGGCGGTTTTACTCGCTAGCGACGTCGTAACTTTTTTGTATGGATCATTCTAGTTCTGCAAGTGACCACTAGGGGCGCTCTGCAATTTTTCCATAGACTTTTTCACGTAGTCGCTCGCTAGCCGTCGTGTAAACTCATGGTACCTAACAGTGATCGGATACTTATTCTAATTATTCAAGGCTCACAGAACAAGTTACAGTTCTAAATGATTCACCGAAATAAAGTATCTTAAACTTAAACATAAAGCCAGACCATAACTCTATGTGGGCGGAAAATGTTCCAAATATTTTGAAGTAAGAGAGGGGTTAAAGTATATACCTACGTTATTTAGACAATTTGTACGTTATTTCTTCATCGATGGCGTACAAGTACAGCCGTGACCGGCCGAGCACGGCTTGTGAGATAAGATAATACACCTACCTTCGTTAATTAATATTATAATGGCCCTGCTACTGTACTGAGCTAAATGAACTAGATGAGTGATGATTACATATCTTCGGCTCACGTAAACGATTTTGCCAATTTTTACCACTAACTTCTTCTTTTTTGGGAAACAGGAGAGGCATACCAGTGGACACCAGTATAAAAACTATACACACCACAGAATATTTAAACTACACTGCAGCTTAAAATAATTATGATGACTTACCTCCTTGGAATGGCCGTCGATTATTTAAAAATCTTCAACGGCCGACACGATTTTTGATAATTTTCACTTGTCCACTGACTTACGTTTCAAGATCCTGTTCAATGAGAAAAGAAACAGCAATATTAAGTGGTAATAATGTCACTAAGTATAAATAGGAGCTTATCTTGTAAATAATTGGGCAGGCTTCTGTGTCATTATCTTTCTATGATCAAAAATAACATAACCCACACGAAGAGTGTCTTCGAATCCGAATCGAACATGTTGTAATCAGAATCGATCAGAGAATAGTTATTATCAACTGCGATATACCAATGCACAAAAAAGTACTATGCCGACTTGATCTAGTTAGAGGCCAAGGGCGGCTTGATAACATCTGACAGCAAGGTTGGTCACTTGCCTTGCAAACAACCCTCCGCCAATCCGCACTGAGCCCGCGTGGTGGAGTATGGCTTATGCCACCTCATACTTGAGGTAAGGCGTTTACAGGCTAACTTTACTTTACTTTACTGAGTTAGCGACAACAGTGCTTACACCCTCAAGCGCTGTCAGCGTCTTCCTCGCACATGTTGTCGTGGAGATACAGCGGGTGGCAGCCAGCGGCCGAGCGCAGCGCTACACGGCACAGCGGACAGACCCGCTTGAGACTCAGCGCTCTTGTCAGGCACGAGGTGCAAAACACGTGGCCGCAGCGAGTGGAAGACACAGCCTCGTTGGTGAGGTTGTTAAAGCATATTGGACACCTGATTTTTAGGAACTTTTGCTGTTTCTTCTTTGTCTGTGAATGATACGATTTGGTAATTATCTTAGGTACTAATATATTGCAAGATAACAGGGCTAAGTATGAGGTTTTTCTGCTCGTTGAAACATTTTATATGGGACAGACTAAGTTAAGGTAAATAGGTGGCGCTGTAACTTTCCGATACAAAATTCTAACGAGCTCACAATCGAACGTGAGGGAAAAACTCGTACTAAGCCCTCAGCACAATTAGGCATATTATCCCCCTGCCTGTACGTACTATCGAGGTCACCGCCCGCGCCGCCTTTGCACCTTAATGGCCCATTTACACGAGGACAGTAGACGAGCCAGTCCAATAAGCCAGGCCAGTATTGGCTTCGTGAAAATAGAGCCAGGCCAGTGCATTGGACTGGCACAAGCCAGTGGATGAAGCCAGTCCAATAGAATAGAACGGTTTCTAATTTGCTGGCGCCAGTGCTACTGGCCTCGTGTAAATGGGCCATAAGAGGCAAATCTCGCACCTCATCTCATGTCGTCTTTTGTTTTGAATTGACGCCCGATTTTGTGTAGAGCAATAGCATTTTTCGTATGAAGTGGTTAAGCGGCAGAGACCTCGACCATAAATCCTGTGACCTATCACAAGCGAATAGTTTTATCATATTCGTACTGTTGTTTACAAGTTTCTTTAAATATACTATACATAAATAACGTTCGAACCAACCTAATGTAATTGTTTGTTGTCCTTATTAAAGAGAAAAAAAAGAACCTAAGGCCTTAAAAATAGACATACGCAAATAGTATTGAACACTAGCTAGCTAGACCAACGAGGAATTTAAGACAGCCTACAATTCTATAATCAGCCTGAACGGATTCAGTACCTATAGTTGGAGTGTTATCAACTGAGTCGTGTCAGTGTCTTGTCTATCTTGCTTGTATTTATCGATAAAGCGGCGCACTATAGATAAATTCCTATCTCTATTGACATCATGGCCTCACGACTCAGTTGCTGTCGCGACGACTACAGTAGTGCTTGAGAGAGTAACCTTCTTCATCAATTACAGCTCGAAGTCTTACTAAGTTTACTGTATTCCAAGCAGATCGTCACTATTCACCAGTCTTTTATAATACAACTAGCGGTCCCAGCGAACTTCGTTTCGCCCCCAGCCCCGTCCCGCCCCGGCCCCGTTTTATGCTATAAGCCTCACGGAGCCCGATACCTTTCCAACGAATGCAAAACCGTGGAAAACGGTTCGTGCGTTCTGGAGTTATAGCGTCAGGGAGGAAAACCCGACTTATTTTTATAAAGTAGGTGAAAGTGTGTAGGGTACTTACTTTTGCTCCCTTATTTTTTTTGGTTTTCTTCTTTCCTTTAGCATGACGCTCTTTCAAGACACCAGTATCAGTCTTCATTACACCTAATTCCAGTACGTTTCACAATATCACGAATAATTTCACATGGAGTGTCGACTCAAATTTTACGAAGAAATTACGATTTCTTCATATCCGATCCGCCTGTTTGTATTTTGTCTGACAGACAGACAGCAAAACAGACAGCGTCATTATGAGCAAAGGCAAAGATGGATGATTGACTTATTTTACGCCAAAAAAGAACACTTCTTATTTCCGAACGAAAAAGCACAAAATAGAAATATATTTTAAAAATGATAATATTAATCCAAGAAATGTTCTATCTATTAGGCCAGTCAAAGAAAAGATACAGAGGGAATCGTTTAGAACACAATTTATGAGTTCGTTTGGAGTAGAGGTGAACTAATAGGTAGCTTTTCGCATCGCATATACCTATTTACCTCGGAAACTATGCGTCCTAGGATAAAGATACAGAAATGACTTATTTTTTTTGGCAAAATGTTAAATGAACTGAAATAATATCATTTCGATGTTATTTTCATCAGAAAGATACATTATTCGGCTACTTGAATCCTAAAAATTGTGAATAATATTATCAGTTTAGTTGTTACACGTGTTCGAACGGAATATCTCTAAAACTGATATACATACATGGGGATCAAATTGATAGCCCTTGGTGACCTCTATCTTCTTGGGACAGCCTGTATAAGCAATAAATAAATAAGCTATCTAACCCAAAAATTACTTTTGTTAAATCGGACCAGTATTGCAGTAGGTACTACTGCAATACTGGTCCTAAAGATTACTACATTCAAAAACAAAAAAAAACTCTTATTAACATAACTGGAGCTCTATTTTTGAATCACTCGCTTCAAGATGGCGAGTGATTTTCGTTCGACGTAGTGTCAAAAGTCATAGAAAAAAAATCGTTTTCGAACGAAAATCACTCGCCATATCCAAGCGAGTGATTCAAAAATAGGGGCCCTGAACCTCCAGAATCACGATGAAGGTAGGCAGTCGGCATACTCCAATAAGCAGTCTTCTCTTCGAGATTTTCTCGAATAATAATCAAATTATAATAATGATGCGTTACGTACTGACTTAAGATGAGTGCGCTATACTAATAAGAGTAGAAAGTTGTCAAAAATAAACAAATTATTATTATTTAGGACTTTATTTTTGATTCATCGTCAGGCGGTAGACACCGCATTATAAAACACTGTTTATATAAAACTTAAGATAGGGCTATAATTGAAAATTATATGAAAGTAATACAAATAAACACGTACCGTACCTATACTCATCATAAAACAGCTGCAATAATAAGCGGTAAAGCTTTCAATACGAATACACATTGATTAATCGTACATCCAATACATAAACTTGTTTTTATTACATATCTATTTGATACATATTTTCTTAAACACACAGATTTTTGTTTTCTTTTTGTACAAACCAGAAGTTATTAAATATCGTCTAAAACATACTTTTCCAATAGCATATAGGGATTTAGGTCAAAATACAAACTCAAAGGCATTATAATTTTTAGAGCTCTTTGCACATTATATTACTCGAGTATGTAATCAAATTGATAAAGAAGCAATGTAAAAAACTGTAAAAAACATCACCACTATTTTAATAGGAAAAATGCAGACTAGTTTAGTGTAAAAAACTAATATCTTTACTTCGTTAAGCAATCAAATAATACTGAGAATAAATATACATTTTAAGCACATACTAAAGCAAAAATGGACGTAGACACTTAAATCTCTAAATATAAAACTGAAATGCAATATTGTGCAAAAATACTCAAGAGATTTAATATATTCATTACTTATCGAGACTAAAAACAATAATTGTCGGTTACAAGAAGAATTACATACCAACTATTCTTATTATTTAATTGATCCACTCAAGGATTTTTTTATCTCCAATTTGAAAATCGATTCTCGGATCATCGATTTAACATAGTGTTACAATAATCATAAACTGTAAATAATGCATGCTACGAAAATCAAATGCATTGTCATTCGTTCAACATTAGTGAATTTATTAATTCACCAATCACAGCGGTTGAAATATAGTATTGTTATGTATAGCCGAAGAAAGCGCTTCTAAGCAAAATGTCGCACGCTCAACCCTATCCGCCGAGTGCTGAGTGGCTTTGATAGTTGACAATATTCCGTAGTTATTTTGTAAACAACACTTGAATAATATGGCAGAAATACACCGCACCGCGCTCTCGCCTCCCCCCGCGCCCCGCCGCCTTTACATACTACGAGCACATAATGTCAAGTGCTAGCGCTATCTTATACTGTAGGAACGCCTTAGTGTTATCTAGGGCCAATAATTTCATAGCAATTTTGATGAGTATTGTAACTTTATCTTTACAATTTCTTTTTTTCTCAACGTTGACCGAATTACTAAGCTATTCATATCTTTAAAAAAACCCGTCGCCTATCACACAAGATCATATCACAATATCTAACTACATTCCGTTCTAAACCAGTCGTTTCAATTTCAGTCTTTACCAAAACTTGACTAGGCATTCAATACAAAGAATTTTGTACCCTAGTGTCTTAAAATAAAACTTATGCCCCCTTATTACAAAAACATAGTACCACTCAAATATTACCCGACCAATTTGAAAATAATGACGAAATTTCAACCGATGATAACTTTTTTTATTTAGTAGGGTTTTATATAGTCCTTGTATTAAACTTACCAGCTTTTTTGAAATAAGGGTGATAATGTTCTGCAGTATAAAGGTACTCCCTTTGCCTTTGCCCAGCAGTGGGATGCTTACAGGCTAACTTTACTTTACTAAGATAGATAGGTTTTAGTGTGATGTAATGTTACAGAAAAATAGTAATAAGATGGAACGCCTATGCGTTTCATATAAAATCATAGAAAGCGTAAAAAAGTAGTCTCCATTTAAGATTATAGCAACCGCATAAAGTAAAAGCTCAATCATGATATAATGTCAACGTAAAAAAATGTTATTAAAAAAAATGTTTTTTCCATAACTAGCGACTTAATTTATAAAAGAGAAACATTATTATTACCTACATCTTTTGCTACAAAATTATGATAATATAAATTGCACTTGTAAAAAGACAACTGTGAACCTGTGACAGACGAGGAATTGAACCCCGTGTCTTACGCAATCCGGGCGTATGCCTATACCACTCGGCCACCATCACATTAACAGTCCTGTTGAATTTTGCAAGCGCTTTTTAACGCGTAGGCTGCGTGATTATTACAAAAATTATTATTAAAATTATGATACTTACATAAATTTATATTTTTTTACTTTTTATTCAATTTTTTAAGTGTACATCTGACCTACGTGGAAATTTATTAGTAATATAAGCCTACTTATTATAGGAATATACATTTTATATAAAATCGTCTAATCTTACTTATAGATTAAGCATCAAGCGAGTAATAATATTAATTTAATTACTAAACTAGGTTCCAGATGCTATAGTCAGCGCGTTAGCAACTGAGTCGTGAGGCGATACTGTCAATAGAGATAGGAATATGCAGAGCGCCGCTTAACCGGTAAGTGCAAACGAGATAGACTTTACAATGACACGACTGAGTTTAAAACACGCTGATTCTATAATTAATTAGTATCGCCTTGTTCTCGCATCGGCGTATAGCGGTAGACGGGTGTCAAAAAGAAATTATAAAAAAAGTTATTTGTCAGAAATTGCTTTCCATAGATATACCGTTATCTGACAAACACTAAAAGCATAATATGTTTGTGTAATAATATGATTAACTGGGTCATTGTTTGATATGATAGCTCGTAGATCGTTTTCAGCAAACACCAACCGCCGACGAAAATGGAGAATACAATTGAAATACCAAACTAATTCTATAATTACCTATTTGATTTAAAAAGATCTTGGTGGTTAGCGATGAATTACATATGCAGATTGAGAGCTTTGTGCAAACATGATCAGATCGTTTACTACAATTTGTTGTTATTTTACATATCAACACGGTGTTTCTCTACGAGATCGAATCAACGAGGAGATACGTAGAAGAACTAAGGTAACGGACATAGCCCTGCGAATCAGTAAGCTCAAGTGGCAGTGGGCAGAGCACATAGCGCGAAGAACTGATGGCCGATGGGGCAGAAAAGTCCTAGATTGGAGACCCTTCGACCAAAGGCGCAGCGTAGGACGTCCACCGACAAGATGGACAGACGACCTTGTAAAGATCGCAGGATCGCACTGGATGCAGACCGCGCACAACCGGTCGTTGTAGAAAGAAAGCCATGGGGGAGGCCTATGTTCAGCAGTGGACGTCCTTCGGCTGATAATGATGATGATGATGATACATATCAAAATACTAATTAAGTTAACAATATTTTACATTGTGATTGCATCGGTATAAGCTGCCATCCATGTTGTGATGATATAAGTCTATTTATACCATTTAAATCTTATCAATAAATATTCAAGCTAATTGAACGAACTTTTATGAAATTCATACCTTTATTACAACAACTTATATATATATATATATATATTTAAATATAGTTATAAATTGGCAGTCAAGTTTAACTAAAAAAGTTGAGTAAGCTAGTGAGGTGCTCGTAGCGCAGTGGTAGCAGCGCTTTGGTAGTGATACTGAAGTTAAGCAACTTACGACGCGGTCGTGTTTGGATGGCTGACCATTCCGACCATATAAGCGACGAATATCACGAGCATCACCGTGCTTCAGAAGGCACGTTTAGCAGTTGGTCCCGGCTAATATCGGTTGATATTAGTCGTTTAGCTTAGCCAGAGGCCGTATGAGCGGCTTGACAAAATCTGACACCATGGTTGGTCGCTTGCCTTGCAAACACTCCTCTACCAATCCGCACTGAGCCTGCGTGGTGAAATATAGCTCATTACCTCATACTTGAGGTAAGGCCTTCGCCCCGGTCTTCTCCTTACAGGCGAACTTTACTTTACTTTTTAAGTCGAGTAAGTATTCCTCCATAGCCCTGGTATATACTAAACTGGTATAGCCGATGTAGGCGTGAAGACCTCTAGGCTTAAATGGGACTGGGCAAGCCACGTGAACAGTACCCCAATCACGAATAATTGCGTCAAAGTATTCGTATAGTAACATAATCATATGTATGAGAATTTGAAAGCCCCTCTATCGGACGGAAATAAACTAAAAATTTTACACTCGAATAACATAATATATTTCAATAATTTCAATTAAATAGATCATTTAACTTGTTTTTGGACGTGCCATATTTACGTTAGTATGACGTCATCTGCGGTAATGATTTCGAGCTTACTACACGACACTGGAGTGCTTCTTGCCGCCGACTGACGTAAACTCGCTACGATTACGTGACGAATACGTCAAATGTTTGTGATTGGGGTACAGAATGCGCCCCAAAAAATGGAATGATCGTCACCCACTGGCTGCCTACTGACAGACTATGCCTAGACCACTTCTGCTAAGACTGGCCAGCCCCTGACCGGTAACTGCAACCACAGAAGTTTGGGGGAGGCCTTTGCCCAGCAGTAAGACAATAACGGATAGCAAAAAAAGTAATTCGCAGTCAAACAAAGCAAGTTATATTTTTTTTTATTTAATTTAAATATTCCGTTTACGCAGCCAGATTCGGCTGAAAGGCAGCTGAAGTATATGAAATTCATAAGCTTCTTATTTTTTAATTTCTTATTTACAAAGGTTAAGATAAAAAAATGCATATCATTTTAGTTTTGTGCTTTGAACTATACTCTGATTTTTAATTAGATAGACCAAAATGACATTTGGTGGGTGGCCACTTTTTCGTAATTTTAAAATAGTGTTGGTCCTTAATAATCGAAAGTTTCAATTTCATTCAATTGTTGTTTATAACCGATTTTTAAATCTATACTAATATTATAAAGCTGAAGAGTTTGTTTGTTTGTTTGTTTGTTTGTTTGTTTGTTTGTTTGTTTGAACGCGCTAATCTCCGAAACTACTGGTTCGATTTGAATAATTCTTTTTGTGTTGGATAGTCCAGTTATCGAGGAAGGCTATAGGCTATATAACATCACGCTACGACCAATAGGAGCAAAGATATGGTGGTAAATGTGTAAAAAACGGGCGAAAAAAGTCACTATTCCACGCGGACGAAGTCGCAGGCAAAAGCTAGTACTGAAATAAAATCTGCTTTTAAAAATCAGGAATCCTACAAAAATCTTAATTATTTCAATGAATTAATTTATAAAAAGTATTGAAAAGTCAAAATAGGTAAGGCTATACAATAATATTGCTATTGCAAGAGAAACCTAGATTTTTCTACTCCTTCCAAAAACTGTTTTATGTATTACGTTTATTTGTAGCTTTATGTAACGTTTAACATGTATAATTTATCCTAATTAGTAAAATCACATTAATGAAAATTCATGTCACAATTTCAATTAATCGCGTACAATTGAATTGTTACAACACTATGGGTACTACGCTAGCAACATTATAAAATAAAAAGTTCGATTGAAGCTGTATTTCTGGTCTATCTAATTAAAAATCAGAGTATAGATACGAAAATTTACCAATTCATTTAGTTTACAGAATGTAAAATTATACAAGCACAAATCGCATTGGTTCAGTAGTAAATTCCTAGCTAAACGCAATACTTGTGGCTTTTATGAATTTGGCACCAATAAATAAGGCAGTTATTTGTGTGTAAATATTTACTGAAGAAAAAACATTTTAATTACATAACTGAATTGTTGGTTTTTGGTCAGCCGGTGTACGTATGAAAAGTGTACCCGGATAAACTTTACAATATGATACACATATTGCACCTAGTGTTCTTGTAGCGCTTTAGATATAATAGTAATATACGTTAACTGGTTGCAGTGAGAAGCTTCTCATTCGCGATACTGTGCGTCGTAGTATATGCCACGAGTATTGAATCTTATCCTATTTTGAAATGGACAGTTACGCGTAGCATAAATGATACTTTCGTTGCAAACTTTAACTGCCGTAGTATTTGGGAGAGGAGAAATGAAATAAGGGAGTGACGCGTGTCGCCGCGATATGCACAAACAGAAATATCACGTAATAAGCTGTGATGTGTATGCAAGCT
>CAUZXH010000415.1:0-25000 GCA_963584085.1 Pyrausta aurata
TCCTTTGTGACGCCCACCGCCTCGCCCCTTTCTATTCGTGCGTAAAATAAGGTCAGTAGTGCTAGACAGCCGAGTGAATGACCCGCGCGTAGTGCTCGTTACAGGATGTTTCGTACTAAATTGTGCTGATATCTTCTTTTATGTCTTAGGCTTTGAAATCTTAATAATAACCAAGTTTTATTTAACGAATGACATGTAGTTATTGGATACTTTAAGTGGCCTTCGGTTGTAAGACGGTTAAGAAAGCACGGTGTATACCACTATAACTCGAGAACTGGTGGACCGATTTTCATGATTTTAAATTTGTTGGATTCGTAGATGCCCTAAATAGGACGTAGGGGGGAAACAAATTACGCCGGTAACATATAAATGATTAAAAACGAGTAGTAAAAGGGATCAAATATGAATTATGGGAAATCTAAAAAATCCAAAATCTAAAAAAATATCATGATATTTCAAAATGTAATATATATTTTCTCAGGTACCAATTAGGTACTAAATGCTAGCATAGGTTCCAGAATGATACCTATAACAGAAACCCAAATATAATTTCATACAGGCCAACCTGACGTCAGGATGGCCTGTGTATAAGACTTATGATATAATATTCCAAGGGCTGAGGTACTATTTTTTCATCGATAGGTACCAAATAGTACCAATTAGGTACTAAATTTCTCAATATATTTCATCTAAATCTAGCGACCACACAGGCAGACCTGACAGTCACCATCTTTCCCTTTGAGTGTATTTTTTGTAGTATGCTTGTCATTCATAAGTCATTATAATGTTCCAAATTCAATTCTGATGTTGGAAAAAGCTTGCACACATGTACTAAAACGACTTGGATTGGACGAGTGGTGGGTTAGACCATAGAATGTAGTTTAATGTAGAATGACAAACGCGGATTTTCAGCGAAACCAAAAAGTTACTTTACATGTGTGCGTTCAATAGTGATGTGTATCTTATGGTGGTCCAAGTTTTATCGACGAGGTAACGATAAATCATTTTTTTTTTTTTTTTTTTTGGTATTTTTGGCCTTGCACGGTTTGTGCCACAGCCACGGCGAAATAAGATGGTACGATGATTAGTAAAAGGTAGGGAAACGGATTTTACGGGAAAAAAACACGGATAAAAGGAAAAGGATCAGGAAAGTACATATAAATTTCAAATTAAATAAATATTTACAACTTTATATTATTTTTGTTTATATACATAGAAATAATTTTATAGATATCAGAGTTACACATATTTAAAAGAGTGGTAATCGATGTAGGAAGAGGAATACGAAGGGATATCAGGGAATTCATGAAAGAGGATCTATCATAAGATGGACAGGCAAAAAATATGTGATTCAAATCCCCAATATTATCGCCGCATCCGCACATATCACTGTCAACAATCTTTAGACGAGCAAGATGGTCAGGAGTACATACATGTCCTAATCTCATTCTGATGATAGAAGATGTAGCGAGCTTACCTAGATTTGAGCCAAAAAACCATGGTTTACTCGGAACAGAACTCTGAATTGCTTTAAAATGTCTACCTTTAATTTGACTACTTAAATTCCAAGACTCTTCCCAAGAAGCCAAGAGAAACTTTTTGGGAAGAGCAGCCAGGTCACAACAGTAGTTTTTGTATGGAAATGCGTCTCCACATATTATTGCATCGTTAGCCAGCTGATCTGCTTTTTCGTTACCCGGGATATTACAATGACTAGGAATCCATACAAAGTGTACTATCTGGTTATTAGTCTGAATTTTCAGCAGTAAATTTCTACACATGAGTATTACGTCATTGATGGAATTTGATTTAAAAGGGAATTTTTTAAGACCTTCGAGGGCGCTTTTAGAATCAGAGAAAATGACTGTTTTTTTAAGTTTCGCTAGTAAAATGTATTCTAAAGATTTCAAGAGGCCAAAACATTCTGCAGTAAATATGGAAGATTCTGGGGGTAATTTTATTTGCTGTACTATTTTATATTGATGGTGATAAACTCCCACCCCTGTTGGGGTATCATTACAGTGTTTAGAGGCATCACAATAAATATGATGCCAGTTATGCCAATCTTTATTGAGAATAAAATTAAATTTGAATTTTGCGTTTTTGTCATCTTTTACAATATCTATATCTGTGTGGATATTTGGTGAAATGATTAAAGATTCGAAATTATTACGGAAAATGGGAAAATATTGAGACCTATGTGTAGGAGACTGCAAAGATAAAATCTTTCTGAAACTGATAACTAAGCAAGGAATCCTTTTATGAGTCCAGTATGGAGACGTATCGACCAATCGAGAAAGGTTTTGTAATTTTGAAAATAAAGGATGAGTGGAAAACTGTAAAGAACGAAACAAAAACTTGTCGCTCAGAAACTGTCTTCGTAGGTGTAAAGGTGGATCGCAACATTCCACCTGTAGAGCGTTTATTGGGCTAGACTTCATTGATCCAGTAACTATTCTTAAGGCTTTTGATTGAATGGCATCAAGTTTAGCTAAACCTAATGCGCTACAAGGATCCATTAAAAAAGTTGCATAATCCAAAACACTTCTAACGATAGCATTATATAGTAACTTCTGGGAAAAGGGATGAGCCCCCCACCAGACCCCTGATAAGCACCTGAGTATGTTTATCAGCTTTTCACATTTAGCAGCAATATGGTAACAATGGGAAAGAAAAGTTAATTTTGTGTCTAATATAATGCCTAAGAATTTTATTTCATTGCTGACAGGGATTTCTTGACTGTTATAATAAACTGAAAAAGGAGGAGGGCATCGCATCCTTGTAAATAAAACAGAAATACTTTTAGAAACTGATAAACATAGTCCATTATCATCCAGCCACGATTTTAATAAGGACAAAGACGAAGTTAGTAGTGCACTTAAATGCTCTATCGATTTCCCACTTGTATATAGTAATAAGTCGTCAGCATATTGAAGAATTTTAATTCCATCTAAAGTTGTGATATGCGATTCTAAGTCTGATGTGTAAACGTTGTAAAGTAATGGACTTAAAACTGAGCCTTGAGGGAGTCCTCTCCATACTTGTCTAGTATTGGAATGGTCACCTTGTAGAACCTCGACTGTCCTTCCAGCAAGCATGCCAATAATAAAGTTACAAATTTTTGAAGGAATTCCTAGCCTGCAGAGTTTGTTTTTAAGGATAGGTAAGGATACCCCATCATAGGCGGATTTTACATCAAGGAACACTGCTAATATTGACTCATTATTTGAAAAAGCAAGACGAGTATCAGTCACAAAAATACTTATGCTGTCAATGGTACTCTTACCTTTCCTAAAACCATATTGGCTGCTAGATAGCAAATTGTTGCTCTCTAGAAACCATTCCAATCTATTTTTTATGAGATGTTCTAATATTTTAGCAAGAACTGAAGACAAAGCTATTGGGCGATAAGAAGCTGGGTCAGAAGGTGGTTTATTAGGTTTAAGGATAGGAATAACTTCCTGAGATTTCCAAGAGGTCGGAATGTTACCAGTATGAATAATTGAGTTGATAAGATTTAGAAAATAATTTAAAATATCATCATTAAGATGTGACAAGAAAGAATAAGGAATTCCATCACATCCCGGGGCAGAGTCTTTTATATATGTTAATATACCTTTCAGTTCATTCAGAGTGAAAGGAGCTTCCAAAATTGGTTCATTATTATCATTCTGAGAAGAGGAGTAACTGTCAAATAATTCAATAGGGGGAACAAAAGGTGGGGCTAAAATATCGAGAAAATTATCAATAACATTTTCATCAATAAGAGGCGGAGTACTTTCTTTAAAAGCGGATCTAAATCTACGAATATTGTTCCAAACAGCTGATGGTGGAACGTCTGGGGAAATTGAAGAACAGAAAGTTTTCCATCCATTCCATTTTTTCTGTTTAAATAGTTTACGAGTGTTTTCTATCTCAATGGAAAGAGAGTTAAAATTATCCATGGTTGAAAGTAGTTTGAATTTTTTTTCTGCTTCTTTCCTCTTTTTAATAGCAAGAGAGCATTCTTCGTCCCACCAGGGCGGTGATGGAATTCCTTTACGTCCTTTTTTAATAGGGAAAATCCTATCAGCTACATTCAACATTACAGAAGCCAATGCCTCAGCACATAATGCTTGATTATTTTCATTAATGTCTGGTAATGAAGAAAAACTAATCAAAACTTCCTCCTGATATAATTGCCAGTTTACATTATTTAAATTATATTTTAAACGGGGATTTCGAATATATATTTTTTTTGTAGGTATGTTATTAAAATGGATAAGAATAGGGAAATGGTCGCTACCATAGGTATACGGAAGCGTTTGCCAATCTATAAAAGAAGCTAAATTTGGGGAACAAAAAGATAAATCGGGGGCACTGGCACCCTCTTGAGTTCTACGAGTAATACTGCCCGTGTTCAACAGACAAAAGTTCGTTTTATCCAGCAGTTCAAGAATTCTATTCCCATAGTAATTGGAATTAGAACTTCCCCAACTTCTATGCTGAGCATTAAGATCTCCTGTAATCAGAATTGGTTTTGGAAGAGTACTAATAATTGTTTCTATTTCATCATAAATTATAGAGGAGGGATGAGGTATGTAAATCGATACAAAACAAATATTATCAACTGAAACTGCAATAATTGAAAAGTCACTATTGTGAGGTGGGATTGGGATATGTTTAAAAGGTACAGAATGGCTAATTAAAAGGGCTACACCAGCGTAGCCATCGGACCTATCCTCCCTAATGGAAGAGAAGCCCGATATTTTAAAATTCAATTTTGGCATAAGCCAAGTCTCCTGAAGGGAGACTATAAATGGCTTATGCTTATTTATCAAGTAAATCAAATCACTTTTTTTCGTTAATACACTACGGCAGTTCCATTGAAGTACCGTAGTATTAATCGTACTTACTACTACTATTTAAGTGTCCTACTAACGAATCTTCAATTTGGGCAACGATGGACGGTGATGAGTTATTTGAACTAAACTGAGACAAAGTTTTAATAAGAGTTATCATTAATTCTTTAACTGATAAATCAGATAAGGGGTCATTCTGAGACATATTATTATTTAAGGCAGTTCCATTAGATTGGGATAGAGGTATATTATAATCTTTAATAAGTTCTGCATGTGATGTACGATCATAACTTTTTTCATATTTTCGCGGGCTACAAGGTTTTATTTGGATAGTTTTTTTGTATGAAGTGGGGGGCTTTCTGATTGGAGGAGTCATATTGAATTTAGATGTTGATGGTCTAGGAAAAGATTGTTGAGTATTTGGTAAAGATGTTAGAATATCTGCATATGATTTTGAGATTGGGGGATGTAATTTTAAGGCTTCTGCATATGAAATACAATTCTTAGCCATTGATTCTTTAATGGATCTTTGTCTATTAAATTCAGGACATTTTTTACTGTTTGCATAGTGTTGTCCAGAACAAAGACAACAGACAGTATCATCTTCCTCAGCTAAACAACTTTCACCTGTATGATTCTGGCCGCAGTTGAAACACCTGGGAGTCGATTTACACTGTGTTTTAATATGCCCAAATCGGCAACAGTTGAAACATTGCACAGTTGGGTATATATATAAATCTACAGGTAAGGAATTATAGCATAAGAATACTCGTTTGGGTAAGACTTGCCCGTCAAAGGTTAATACCACAGTCTCAATAGGTGTGAATTCAGTTTTGCCATTCACAATTTTCTTTTTCTTTAAACGTCTGACTCTTATTATCTTGCCACAGCCTATTGGGACTGTAATATTATTAATTATATCATCATCTGTCCATTCGCAAGGAACACCACGGACTACTCCCATGCGTGTTACACTAAACAATGGAATGAGTGCCTTGTATGGTGGTCCAAGTTTTATCGACGAGGTAACGATAAATCATGTAAATTGAAAAAAAAATATTGCACTTTAAAATAACATAATAATTTTTATTTAATAAACAAGACAACCTCATTTTTTTAAATTACATATTTATATATGTCGTCGCGCGCAAATAAGTTGCTGTTATGACTTTGCTAATAGCAGATATTTAATTTAATTGTTACTGATTTGACTACGCAGTACTGAATCTATAATTTGATTGGTCGATTTCATTTGCATGATGGTTAGTGATTTGACTCACATTAGACTACGTTGTACTGGAACTCTAATTTGATTGGCTGATAATGTGTGACGAGCTTCTGATTTGACTACGTTTGTACCCGGTCTATAATTTGATTGGTTGATCTATTTTGTAAAGTGCATTGAACGCAGTGTGGTGGCGCTAGTATCGTTTAGGCGAAATCACACGAGGACAGAGTCGAGGAGGGTGACTTTTGCACACGAACGCTGCAGAACACGGCTTATCCCATCGAACCTGTCACGTTCACGGCATTTCTACAGGATATTGTGACTTTGGAATTGGAATAACATGTTTTCTTGGCAACCTACGTTTTATTTGCTGGCCCATCATGGACGCCCGAAATGACGGTGACGGACGAGCCACCTTCCGCTTGGCCATGGCCTCAGCTCGGCTCCCGCCGTCATATATTTATGTATGAAGACTTGCTAGAAGCACTTATACACGTTCCAACATAGACCTTACCACAGCTTCGGGCCGGGACAGTTGTGTGGGCCAGTGCTGAGAAGCTGTGCACGAATTACCGTTACTTAAAAAAATATCGATACTGATGACGTCATCATTTAGTCAAGCCCTAGTGTAAAGAAACGGTTTCTTATTTTACTGAAAATACCTGAAATATTCTATTGGAAACTTTAATATATGGCTGCAAATCACAAAGGAAGTCCTAAATTTACTGTACAATTTGGCATCGGAGTCGATTTCACTCGCAAATATTATAAAATTTGGAATTAAAAATTTTATCAATGATTCATATTTACTGGTGGAAAGCATTGAATTACTATTACTACGTATGGAAATGACATCCCGAAGGAACCTCGTGCCCGGTGAGTTGATGGTCACAGACCATCAACGCATGCGCGGCATCACAGTCACTCACTCCCGCTCGTAGCGTTAACCAATGTGACATTTGGTCAATTAATTTGTCAAAATGCCGTCTTGCGTTTTTAAAACATGCAAAAATAAAGCCAACAGAAATCAAAACGATACCGGCGTTACTTACCATCGGTAGGAAATTAAATCATCGGCAAAAAATGCGCACATTTTTTGCTTGGCATAGCGTCTCTACGTAGTAGTAACAGCTCACTGGTGGAAAGTATGATTTTCGGTATTGTATCCTCGGCGCACTTCACAGTTGCTGAAAGCACAAGTCATTTCATCTGAAATTGTTATACAAAACTTAAATTATAATTATATCCATTCATAATTTTTCAAAAATTCCAACGACGGAAACTTTACGTTTCCACTAAATCCATTATTTCTTAGAAAACGGTCTCGCTGTCATAAGGTCTTTCGCTGTCAAATCCACGTAGTGGTTCTATCCTCTTTGGTCAAATCCTATAGAATTTCACTAAGTAGCACGCTCTTTTTAAAGCGAAGTTTTTTTTCTTTCTCTATGGGTTAGACATACTCCAAGAAGCTTATATACAAACTGGAGATTGCATTATGAAGAAAAGACTGAAGCTAAAAAATTTGACCTTGAATGACGTCATGGTTATTTGCTGTCTCTTTCAGTGGGGTGACAACACGTTATAAAATAATAAAGGAAGCTACGATCAAAAGTGAGCGACTTTATTATACATAATAAATAATATGTTAAGGATATTACTTAATATATTAAGGATAAAAAAAAACATCTCTTATCTGAAAAAATAATAATAATAGGAATGAAGGAATTTTGCAATACATTGCGTTGCGGTGCGGCCATAGACTTGTATGTATTTTGTAACATAGAGGTCGTTGGGTGCGGCCCGCCCCAATTATGGAAAAATTACGGGACTTGTTTTTTTGTGCCCAGCAGAACTTTAGTTGAAAATAATAATAGTAAACTGGTGGTAAGAAAATAAACTACATTTATTTTTTTAAATAATTTATTTAAGTAGGTAGCCAATTTTTCAACTAAGTTATAGTAGTTGAGATTAGAGTTTCATCTTAATAGGATACATACCTACTATACACCGTGTAATATTTTATACAGTGTGGCCTGCCCTACCGGGTTATTCTCTTTTTCTTTTTTCATTCACTCACTCAAAAGGAAAAGCGAATCCATGATATTGGAATCGCACCCACTAAATTATTATACTGTTGATTAAAAAACTATAAAAAAAATAACATTATGTAAGTACTCAAATCGTATAATTCGTTACTTATTTATAAAAGTTTACAATCATTTTCAATACACACTTAAAAGTCTAATCAATTGACTGGCATTGATTGGCATTGTGACTTCAACAGTATTAGATGTAGTCTCTGAAGTTCATTATATTAGTTTTATCATCATTTAATCTCCGCCGTTTAGAGGGTGGTTCATTTTCATCAACCTATTTAAAAAAACATACACTGTCATAAGCAAGCATCATAAAAATGAATATGGGGTTAATTCTTATAAATCTTTTCTTTACATAAACGGGGACGGCCATCTAACAATATTATAACTAGTTTGTTGAAAAGTTTTTTATTATTTATCTTATTAGTATAGACAAACAATTTATAGTATTTTACACTAATAAGAATTCATCTTGTAATATTGATATAATTTTTACTTACAACACTTTTTTCTAAAGTTGGCTGTGTCAATTTTGCTTCACTTACATTTGCATAATATGTAGTGTTAGAACTTGAAGGTATATTATTACATTCCTGAAATAGGGAAAAAAAACATTTCAAGTCAATATTTGTCACACACACAGGCATCCTTCCAAAACATTAAGAGATCCCAGGTCTTGGATTAAACTATGATGGACGTGTAAAAATTTCACATATTTGTTAAGTTTGTGTCACAGAACAGTTGCGAGTTTTCAAGCTCCCAACAACTAAGAATATCAACATTAATTTTTATGATGATTCACCATGACAATGAAGTCCACACAAACAAAGCAAGTTTTGATAAATTTTGTTTAGTTTGAAGATCAGTCATTCATGGTTTTATGAATTAGTGAATAAGTTAGCACTTTAGTAAATATAAATATTATCTAGCTACAAAAATTAAAACCTCATTAACAACAATTTTGGATGTGATTATTACTTACTAATAGGTTGCAACATTTGCACGGCTGGTAGGCATAAAATGGTACTGCGGTTTTGAGTAGATGGCCTGGTCTCTCAGGCTCATCGGGTCTGAAGTGTGCACTATAAATCCTGGCAGATGCATAGAATTTGCCTTTTATAATGGTATTTTGCATAACCAAGCATTTTTAATTTTTTGGTCTCTCGGGAAACTAAAATAAAACAGCAATATATAATACACCAAATTAATCATGTTGCGCTAACCATCCTACCTACAAACAAAAGTAGTTATTGAGGAAAAATAAGGGATTATGATCCTTGTGTAAGAGGTATCAGACAATTTTATCATAAGAGACATCACTTTAGTGCTACCTAACCCTAAGGAAAATCTTTTCTAAATTGATGCGAACCAGTAATCAAACCCAGCCCATGGATTAAAGGTTAATTACTGCACTACTTTCTACCTACTAAGCCAATTAAGTCAATAAATATGAAGAATAATAAAAGATTTTCGAGGAATTACTTTCCCAGTCAAAGATAGGATCTGAACTTAGGGTTGGAGTGTAGCAAAGAGTGTGCAAGGCGTTTGGGACTTTTCGTAATTTTAGCGTAATTTTTCAAAGTCCAAAACGCTTTGATAAAATTCGCACATATTTTCCCACTAAACTATGCATCGGATAGAAAAAAATATAAGAACAAAAAGTGCTTATATTAAGCCCTTGTTAACGTTAATAAACAAAGATTCCAGATTTATTAGGTTTGAAACATTTTCGTGAAAATTTTTATAAGTCCAAAACGCCTGGATAATTCGGTCGCATTTTTTCGCTTAACTATGAGTGGGATAAAAAAAGTATTAGAATAAAAAGTGTTTATTTGAAGCTCTATTATACGATAAAATACATTGTTACAAATTTTATTAGATTTCATAATTTTTCGTGAAAATTTTCTAAACGCACGCGACGTAAAATATGGTTACCCTTGTCTTATTACTACGACAAAAAAGTATTTCTTATAAGTTCAGTTTTTATGTATTATGGCTTATTATTTTATAAAAGTGAGTAGTCAGATATATCACGAAGTGCATATTCTAGTAATTGTTTACGTTTAATACATTAAAAACATTAACGTAGTCCTCAATATCTCTAAAATAGAAGTACTATCATGAAGCACAGAAAATATGAAAAAAATGTGTATACCTGTGGCATTTCACGCTACTTTTTGGATGCTAGACGTTTCCACAACCACGAACCACACAACTCATGATGATTTGCACCAAAACACGGCATATATATTTCAAAAATTCCTGAAATGAATATTCGAAGTGAAAGAGATTCTTTTGACAGCCGGGCTTTATGGTTTTGACAATATGCTTTGGTGTTGCCAAAATACGTCAGTAAGATTACCACACAGTCGGGGGAAAAGCTGCATAAAAAAATTTTTTTTGCAGCTTGTTACAAGCAAGCTCTAAAAATATTTCATTAACCATAACCATTAATTTCTTATGTGAAAAAGTATTACGCACTGCCCTTCTTCGTAGGTTTATTAATTGCAAGAAAAACAAAGAATGGCTTGGGGAATATTCTCCATGAACCTGGCTACACTATTCATTGAGTGAGTGAGACAGAAGACAACCGTAAAGGTCAAATGAGTTCAATTTTTTTGGCTTCAAAATATTGTTCGTATTGCAATCTCCAGTTTGTATCTAAGCTTCTTGACATACTCTTACTCACAGATTAGTAAGAGTTGCTCTTACTAATCTGTGGTGTATTCTGAAAATCGCGAGTATTTTACAAAATAAAAGAAAATGAAGTGCTCATTGTATTCATTACTTGTGTTTGATTATTTAATATAATTGTTTAAAATACCACACAAATATTGTTAAATGTTTGGTTATTAACCATTAAAATTGCGTTTATTTGTTACACTTAAACATCGAATAATTATTTACTCAGTGATTTCTTAAATGTTTTGAAAAATATTAGCTTAAAGAGGATATCCGGTTGACAGTAACGCCATCTATTATTAATTTTGAAAAGTGTTGCAATAAATCCAACGAATAAATGTGACTGCTTTATTCATCATAACTCATAATATATTTTATTTACAATAATTAAAAAAAAAATAGAAAAAGGGATGGGTCACTCAAACAACCCGCCCGCCCCGTGACGCCCCTAGTACAAAGGTGCCCATCACACTCGCGGCGTTTCCGCCTGTGGTTTCCGCGCTGAATTGCGATGGACAACCTTTGGACCAGAAACGACCCAGAGCGGGGGTCTTGACCACTTTCCCGGATTCGGCGGCCCAGTTCAGCAATAAACCTCCTAGCGTCTTTGCCCTAACAACCGGTGGTTTCCACTGCCACCGGCATGAAGCAGTATTTAATGGCTAGTGTTGCATACATAGAGAAAGAAAAAAATCTTCGCTTTAAAAAGAGCGTGCTACTTAGTGAAATTCTATAGGATTTGACAGCGAAACACCTTATGACAGCGTGACCGTTTTCTAAGAAATAATGGATTTAGTGGATACGTCAAGTTTCCGTCGTTGGATTTTTTGAAAAATTATGAATGAATATAATTATAATTTAAGTTTTGTATAACAATTTCAGATGAAATGACTTGTGCTTTCAGCAACTGTGAAGTGCGCCGAGGATACAATCCCGAAAATCATACTTTCCAGCAGTAAATATGAATCATTGATAAAAAAATTAATTCCAAATTTTATAAAATATGTGAGTGAAATCGACTCCGATGCCAAATTGTACAGTAAATTTAGGACTTCCTTTGTGATTTGCAGCCATATATCAAAGTTTCCAATAGATTAATTCAGGTATTTTCAGTAAACTAAGAAACCGTTTCTTTACACTAGGGCTTGACTAAATGATGACGTCATCAGTATCGATAAATTTTTTGACTGATTTTTTTAGGTAACCGTAATTCTTGCACAGCTTCTTCTCAGCACTGGCCCACACAACTGTCCCGAAGCTGTGCTGTGGTAAGGTCTATGTTGGAACGTGTATAAGTGCTTCTAGCAAGTCTTCATACATAAATAAATAAATACGTAATTTAACAAAAATGAGGTTGTCTTGTTTATCAAATAAAAAGTATTATGTAACTAAAAGTGCATTAATTTAATTATTTTTGTTTCAATTTACATGATTTATCGTAACCTCGTCGATAAAACTTGGACCACCATAAGATACACATCACTATTGAACGCACACATGTAAAGTAACTTTTTGGTTACGCTGAAAATCCGCGTTTGTCATTCTATACTATACTACTTTCTATGGTTGCATACTAAATAAATAAATTGACTAAATATTCACCCAATTTCTACCCACCCGCCCATCTATAGTTATTGTAAACTATGGTGACTTGGTGAGTGTTTTCGAGATCAAGATATCTCGATATATTAATAAATATATTTTTCTAAGTGAATAGGCACCTTAAAATTCGCTTGCAGTAATTAATAGATCTTCACATCACTATGTGTCACTAGTAAGTAAGTTCTTTCAAAATCAAAATGGCGCTCAATCTTGTTGTCAAGGTTCATCCTGTTGTTTTATTCCAAATTGTGGATGCTTACGAGCGGCGAAATGCAGATTCACATCGAGTTATCGGTACCCTGCTGGGTAAGTTAATCCCTTTTACCTCTTCACGTTTATAAGGAACTTAACTTTTATTTATCATGCCGACGTCATGTGGCTATTTGTCATAATTCCTCTTGAATAATTACTTGAATTTTAGTAAGAATACATTTATTAAGCATTTGCCGACTTGGTAATTAAACCGAGTAATTTTATTATGCTTACGATCGATAGATCGACGATCATAAACGTCTAAGACGTGATGTTAAGAGGTTATGTTTTGGTTGAAGGTACCTCTGATAAAGGAGTGGTGGAAGTTACCAACTGCTTCTGCGTTCCCCACAAGGAACACGCTGACGCCGTAGAAGCCGAGCTCAGCTATGCCATGGACGTGTATGAGCTGAACCGACGGGTCAACGCCTCGGAAAGTATTGTGGGTAAGTGTGTTGTAGAACTCTGTGTTGGATTACCTAAGTATGACATTGCTTGCGTTGATTTTAAAATATTGTAGTGAAATTCAATGATTTACTGTTATTTTATCTCATCTAAAATAGTATCTTCGGATATAAATTCAAGATCAACAAACTACCCACATCTAAACATAATAAAATTAGTAAAGAATGTGAGGCGATTGTGTGATTCGCATTAATTGTCGTTTGATTTAAGATGAAAACCTAAAAATGGAGCCTCTGGCTATGTCGCCTAGATGTTTAACATCTCTACATCACCTAAGTAATATTTGATTATACACAGGCTGGTGGGCAACAGGCAACGAGGTGACAAACCACTCCTCCGTGATCCACGAATACTACTCCCGCGAGTGCCGCGAGCCGGTGCACGTGACGCTCGACACGAGCCTTGGCGGCGCGCGGATGGGCCTGCGCGCGTACGTGTGCGCCGCCCTCGGCGTGCCGCGCGGGAAGCAGGGCTGCATGTTTACGCCTATTGAGGTCTCACTCACTAGCTATGAGCCGGAGGTATGTATTGCCTTTGATGAAATTTACTGTCACCACTAAGTTGTTCTATCATTATTAGCCTTATTTCGATAGCCTATATGTTATTCTAATGTATAAGCTTTATTTCTGTTAAGTTTCATCAAAATCTATTCAGTAGTTTTTGCGTGAAGAAGTAACAATCATACATCCACACATCCATCCTCACAAACTTTCGCGTTTATAATATTAGTAGGATATTACCCAAAAACTTAATATTTTACAGACGAAAATAAGTATAAAAATGATTAAGGTTTCCATAAGCTATTTTTTAGTGTCATGTACAAGGTCTTGGCATTTTCCTCATACTAACGAAAACATCTTTCAAAAACAAGATAATACTTATTTTTGTACATACAGGGTGTCCAGAAAGTCAAGATCAAGCCGAAACCGGTTGATAGGCTAGGCCATGACAGTCACAAGAAAAATAAAATAAAAAGTCTAACTTATGTACTTTTCAAGTAATGGACTTTTATATTAACTTTCCTCTGATTTTTTTTTGCGTTGTACCATAAAAAGTCATAAAGTCATTTATTTTTGCATATAGACCCACTGGGGGCACTTATACACGTCCCAATATAGACCCTACCACAGCTTCGGGACAATTGTGGGCTAGTGCTGAGAAGAAGCTGCGCAAGAAACTCAGTCACTATTGTCAATGCCTCTTTTCAAAAGTTTTACAATGTTTGTGGTGATCATGAAAGTCCATACATTATTATCTTTTAAATAATCATCTACTTTATAATACCCTTTCGTCATTAGGGTTTCTTTAATATTAATTTTAAATTTAAGTAAGTCAACAATGTATTCTGGTAGTGTATTGAAAAATTTTATACATTTCCCCATGAAAGAATTACCAAATTCTAAAATGATATAACACTATGGTATAACATTTAATTAATAAAAAAATATGTTTTTTTTATGTTTATTAAGTAACCTACTTTAGTGAACACTTTTTAAATGTGTTTAGTACATACAAGACATACCAGTATGCCAATGCCGTCATAATAATAAGGATTTATGTGTTTTTAATCGACTTCAAAATAGGAGGAGGTTCTTTACTTGAGGGAAATTGAAGGAAGCCCTCAAATTTTACAAGCACGTTTTATAGCGTTTTAAGACCAGTATCTTTTTAACGACAAATATTTATGCCCGAGACTCTCATCATAGTTTGGTTCCATGCTGATGGTGGAACTCCTTAACGCCTAGGAGTTTAGTGATAATGACAGCAGCAATTGTGTGAGGTGACTGTATAACTTACTATTGATCTGATGCAACAGGTACAACAATGCCAGATTTCCACCTTCAGTTCATTCAAAATTCATGTTTTTTTACTTAGTATGTTCTATAGTTGTGTTGAAAACTGCATAGACAGTTTAAGTTGTTGGTGACAGTTAAAACCGTTTTTTTACAATGTATTTTCCAGATAGTGGGTCTGAACCTGTGCCAGAAGACGATGGGTCCGGGCGGGCGCTCGCGGCAGGTGCAGCCCGTGCTGGACCTGGCGCAGGTGGCCGAGGCCGCCGCCAAGCTCTCCTCGCTGCTGGAGCAGGTGCGCCACAAACCCAATATCCTAACTCACCATCATTTTGCCACTGTCTATAAATAGGTACAGTGGTCTCTGGCGCCTAACCACCATAAGAGTTAAAAATTTATACAGGCTATTATCCGTGGAGACAACTGATAGTAGCCTGTATATTTTTTTTCGATAAGGTTACTTTTATCTGAGGATCAGTGGAGTCTATTTTTAAGTTGGTTCACATTTTGGGCAGATACCCACATTTTTTGGAAGAATATTCCATGCCTTCACTATCCTGTTACTTATTAATATTTGTGACAGTTACAATAAAAACTGATTCTTTCAATAGTTTAATGTACCTATTTAAATTGTGTGTCAAATATAAACTTCAGGTGCTGCAGTACGTAGAAGACGTGCTGGGCGAGCGCGCGGCGCCGAACAACGCGGCGGGGCGGCAGCTGCTGGAGCTGGTGAACTCGCTGCCGAGCCTCGCCGCGGACACCTTCGCGGCCGCCTTCGCCTCCAGCGTCAAGGACCTGCTCATGGTGAGTGAATAGTCGCAACTGTACTCGACGTGCTAGCAACCGACTCCAAGGCCAGGCCGTAATGTTTATATATTAAAATTTGCGCCAGACAACACACCAACTGTCGTTTCGAAGTATGGAATTATCTTTCTTGTGTTTCGAATACCAGACAATTATTATGACGGGGTTGTCTCACTTGCTAAAGTGGGGTGGTACTGACCAACGTTGCGAGGTATGACGTAACATTCGCAGCGAGCGTGTTTGATGCGCATGTTACGCTGTTTTCTTAAATCTGCGTAACATGCTCGTCAAAACTCTGTACCACCTAAATTAAATATTACCTGATATATCATTCGTTGTATGTCGTGTGCAATAAAATATTATATTCTATCTTTTCAGGTGGTTACACTAGCACAGCTGATCAAAACACAACTACAACTGAACGAGAAATTAACGCTGCTCACGTCTACATAATCATATCAGCTGATTGGTATTTTGTTGTATTATTGTGAAATCCTAACTAATTAATTCTCTAAGTTGGAATTTTGATTACAGTGATTATAATAAGTGAGTAACACAAGTGTAATCAATAACACCACATACTTTATTGAATAAAGTTATTGTAATATATAATTCCACAGGTAACATTTAATTTTTTCATCTCTCCTGTTCAGAAAATATAACTTTCCTGTGTAGATAGCCGGGTGGAAAATAGCTTATCCATCCCTAGGGTGGAAAGTAATTTAGTTTTAATTGACATGGCATAGAGCCAAGTCCTGCAGTCAAAGCTTGGACCAAAGATAATTGAGTCACATCATGTTATTAAAATAACAAACATTTTTGCTTAGCTATAAATTTAAAATCATATTCTGTAGGTATTATGACTATAATCGTTGATAAAAAAAAAAACAATTTCTAATTTTAATTCAGTTAATAATTAAAATATTTGGCTGCCCGCCATAATGCCAAGATGTTTTTTTTTTTAAATTTTAAAATGTCAGTGTCATTTCAGGAAGGATTCGTCCAAAGCCGTTAAAACTTTTATAAAAAAACGAAAATATTTTTGGATTCTGTTATTATCTGTGGAAAAAAGTCGATCGATATTCTTTACAAAGATTTTAATTATTTGATATTTTCTGCTTTTTTAGGGTTCCGTAGCCGAATGGCAAAAAACGGAACCGTTATAGTTTCGTCAAGTCTGTCTGTCTGTCCGTCCGTATGTCACAGCCACTTTTTTCTGAAACTATGAGCATCACACAGCTGAAACTTGGTAGGTAAGGTGTATTTTGTTCACCGCTTTCCGATTCAGATACAAAAAGTAAGAAAAAATAATATTTAAGGGGGGCTCCCATACATGAAACTAAAACCTAATTTTTTTTTTTTTACTCAAACCTATGCGTGTATCTATGGATAGGTCTTTTAAAATGATGTTGAGGTTTCTAAAACCATTTTTTCTAAAAGTGTAAGGTTTGAGATATAGACGCTTCCAAAGTGGTAAAATGGGCGTCCCCCCCCATCTAACTTTTGAACTAAGAAAGTGAAAATTTTGAAAAAAATATATGATATAGATCTCAACAAAAACTTGCAACGAAAATTGGTTTGAAGGAGATCGAACCAGTAGTTTTTGAGATATTGCACATTTTTATCAACCGCAAATATAACTTTGTCTTTCATACAAACACTATGAAAAACAAAGTTATTTTTGCTGTCACAATATATTGTGATGTTTTCGTTAAGTGAAAGTAAGTGGACCCTGAATTCAGTTAAGGGTGGCACGGAACCCTCAGTGCGCGGGTCCGACACGCACTTAACCGGTTTTTTTGTACAATGTTTTCATGTATTAGTGCCGTTATTCTTTCTAATCGTGCGTGTTAGATGTTGTTAGTACTGTAAATCAACTGTCATATTTTGTTCAAAACTCCAAAGAGTTTTCCTTTCTCACTGAACTTCTTGGTGAGGTATTATCATACACCGCAAATAATTAGGAATTATAGGTAAACCGCTTCATTCAGACTTCGCCTATTATAAATTAGGCGGTCTACCATAACATTTTTATTTCCATAATAAAACAATCGGTAACAAAATAGATGTAAACCTTCATCGCGATTTCAGCAAAAAGTAGGGTGACGCTACGTGACTAAGTAGTCCTCCGTCGGGTGCAGACGCCTGTCCTCGTGGCAGCGCCACAGCCAGTCGGGGCGCACGCGGGCCGCGCCGGGCGCCGGGGTCGACTCCCCGCTCGTGCTCAGCACGTACGTCACGCTGCTGTCCGCGTCCAGCTGCGAGGCCTGCGGACAAGTGAAGGACGGCTCATGAAGCTCGATTTAGAAGAATTGTTGATATTTTCCTTGCTGTAGTTTCATTCATTCAGTTTTTTGAGATATTTAGTTTGAATCATATACTTGCACACTACGCCTCAACACATCCAAAACTCGCTTCGCATACACATCACGCTCTCACACCTTACCCACACAACACGTTTTTACGTCCCACACATACACCACACGTCTCACACACGCATCAAGCTCTCGCGCCTTACCTTCAAACCACACTCACCACACTCACGCATCACACACACACACACACACACACACCATGCTCTTACGCCTCACACCACTGAATAGATAAATAAGGTTAGAAACGTTCTGACAGTTCGTTTGTATGAGAACCTGTGTCGCCGGTGGGCGTTACGGCGTTGTTGCTGCAGTGCCAAAAGCACCAATAAATGAATCAACGCATCAATATCACAAACCAATCACTCTTTCCGCTGGGAGCTCTGTGATTGGTGTGATTAGTACGTAAAACCAACTACCAATCACAGAGCTGCTAGCAGTGAAACCATCAATCATCATTCCGCTACGTTCATTCTTTAATGTCAAAATACTACGTTGTGGTAAAAGTCGATATTTTAGGTCGATCGATATCGATAACTTCAATTACCGGTGTAATGTATTTTTTCAATATGAATTGAAAAAAAAAAACCATAAGATTTTAGTTTTGCGTATTTGTATAATTTACGGCACATTTGATCGCATCAAAGGGTTGTACAATTACCTTCCGATAGAAAACAATAAGAAAAAAAAATGTATTGCTCTACTTTACTTGAAATAGAGAAAATTAATACTTGAACGTATTGCTTAACATTCATAATTTGATTAAAATAAATTGATATTAACAAATTTTATTTTATTTTTGACAATAATTTGACATGTCTGAAAACGCAATGTTTTGACACATGTTTGTGATTGATGTTGCTCTCAAGAAGAGAGCTTATTAATATATTTTTTTGTTTCAACAGAATAGTTATATAGACCCCACAGCGACCGGTCGCAAGCGGTCTACTGTGTCCAATGCAATCCTGCAATCTTCAGAAGGTCATATTGCCGGTGGACATCCACGCTCTGATGTTGTCGAAGGGTGTTCAATGTGAAACTTTTCTGCAAACTTTTCGTGGGAACGGCCTTTAGGTGTTGTTGATTAAGATAGGGTAGATATCTACATGGTACAATAGCAATAGCCTTCTCTTTCTAGCATCCGAAAGTATTTCCATATTGTTGTTTAACAAAAAGATAATGTCCCCGTGTAAATTTGAAAAACTTTATATTATTAATAGCAAACAAGAAAAATTAAAACTAAGACATGCAACATAAAAAATAAGAAAAAAAACAGACCCGATATAAGTCAGGTCTACGTGTTGTGTCAAAGGACGTAAAATACATATAACATTTATCTATAATATATAAATATACTAATTAAAAAGCTGGATGTTTTTGTTTGTTTGTTTGAATATCAGAAACTATTCGTCTGTTTATGAAATATGTCAGATACATTTTTAGATAACATATTTATAGGGGAAGACTATAGAAGTAGTAATGCGTATGGGCTTATAAAAAATTCTACGATTTATGTTGCGCGAAAATTTCTACGATTATGTCTTAGTTGAACTAAGACATAATCGTAGAAATGTTCTACCGTTCCGGTAGAACTTAGACGCGCGCAAAGTCGCGGGAGGGCGCTAGTTTGTTATAAATAAATACTAAACAATATTTATTTTAACTAATTAATCATGTTTTAATCTCCTAAAACATCAGTAGGGAATTACCATTTATCGATATTTTTACTGTGCCGAGAGCTATATCCCTATCGTTGTGTACGCAAGCGAACCAAGCAAATTGGATGCGATACATTGCGTGCTAAGGTAGCAATTTTGTTAGTAATGTGCTTGCACAGTCATCAATGAGTATTTTTTAAAATACTTGGTGCAACAAAATCGCTGTTCTTGCAGAATATTACTACAACGCTCTTATCACGCGACTGAAGTACTGCTCGTGCATATGCTCACAACTAGCTCACCTCTGCTGCACTGACCGGGGCATTTCTAACCTTATTTATCTATTCAGTGCCTCACACACACATCATGCTCTCACACCTTACCTACACCAACACTCTCTCGCGCCTCACCGACACGCACCACTTTCTCATGCTTCGCACACACACACACACACACACACACACACACACACACCCACACACCACGCTCTCACGCCTCGACTACATTCCACGCTCTCGTGTCTCGCACACACACACACGACGTTCTCACGCCTCACATACCACGCTCTCCTCATACCTCGCACACACATACACACACCACGTTATCATGCCTTGCACACACACACACTGTTTTTCTCCTTAGGGGCGGTTACTATGGAGGGTGTAAAAAAAAGTACGAGCCATATTCAAGGAGGTGGTTGTCAATCGAGTTTAGAATACAGGAAAATATGTATAAAAAATAATACTCTAGACTACTCTTAAGAAGATAGTGTGCAGACGTACACATCCCGAGTTTTCATACATTTCGAACGCCAACGGTCGAAATATGCTTGCGGGGGAAACGTTTTCCTATAAAGTAAGAGTCAAATTCAAGGGGTGGTTAAGAGTAGAGTCTAGACTCAGAGTTCAAAACTATTCTCGATTGACAACCACCCCCTTGAATTTGGCTCGTACTTTTTTTACACCTAGTATAATACGGATCTTTTTTTATTAATTCCGATTATACAGTGGATTACAAATGCAATACATACAAACAAAATATTTAAAAAACGATTCGAATCGATTCCAACTTGATGTCCGTAATCCGTAAGGCTGGTCTTCTTCTGCACGTATAAGGTGACCTCCTCCGCCTTTGAAGTTCTTGATGTAATGTAGGACGCGAAACATAGAACATGTGGCCGTGAGAATCTCAGGACGCAGCAGCATATTCTGTTCCGTCAGTACAGTTCCGCATTGATTGAGGCTGATAAGCTTCTTCTTCTAACGCTCCACTTTCATGAAACCCTCCGTGTCGACAAGCCTGAGAGCTAAACGGCTAGCAAACGATTAGAGAAATAGGCTCTGTTATGGTGGATCCACACTGCTTGTCGGCTCGTCAGCCAGACTGCAGACACTATGCGATTGCCGCCGGACTGTGTGGCACCACCATTACATGCTCAGCTAGAACTTTGATAAAATGTATACGCTACTCACATCGATAACAAACCCGCCGTATGCGCGCACGTACCGCGCCAACAAGTCCGTGTCGAAGTGCGCGCGCGCCGCGCTCGCGTCGATCACGAACGTGCTGCCCGAGAACAGATCCGGCAACGATGCGCTCTTGTCGATGCGCTCTGGGTGCCACGCTAAAAATGAGATATATATTTTTTGTTGCTTTTCATCTAGTTCTCTTCTTGTACAGTTACTATAAAAAAAAAATACATAATGAACGGACGATATTAAATCTCATTGTGATTTAATATTAATAGATATATTCAATTATAAATACTTTTTATAGCTAGGCAGCCGAGCTGTCTTTAGCTAGTTCGAAAATCAAGTGTCCAAAGCCGAAAACCTGTAAGTGAAACTTAATCTGTTTTTTTAACCATGAGTTAACAATCCGTGAATAAACTGACCCTTAAAGATTTTGTAATAAAAAGTAGTCCCACATCATTTGTGAACTCATGGTCACCCTAAGCAAAGATCACAAATTCGTTTAAACGAAATGAATAGACGACGTTCAGCCATCTCGTTCACTTGACTGGTTGACCTTCAGCTATTCAATCGAACGCCGGCGTTTAATGAACGGCCTAGGCATTCAATTAACAGTCTTAAGCAACTAGATGGCTACGACATATGCAAATTATTGTCATTTTGACTGTTCAGAAGTTTTCGATCACCTCGTCGGCTACAAAATATCAGACGGTGGCCGTACAAGGTGATGGCATTTGGCCCATACAATCAAAAACATGTATTTTTTAACTAAATAAGATCTCCTCAATGGTAGAAAAGTAACTTTATATTATAATATAAAAAAAAGAGGAATGGCACAGAATCTAACCTATTGATTACCTCCATCCTCTTCATCTGTCTTCTCTTCGTCCGAGTCGGCGCCGGCGCCGGCTCCCCGCACGCGCGCGCCCGCGGCTGCAGACGCGCGCTCCCTGGACGAGGCTGAGCTGTGTTTGTCTTCATCGTCTTTGTCTCGTGAGGTGGACGGGCTGTCGGTGCGTCGCTTCTTCTGCTTTCGTAGGGCCCTTTCAATTTCATCATCCGTGTCGCATTCTGAAGAAAAAAAGGTATAATATTACTATATCTATAGGGTTAGTTAAAGTTCGTGGATATTATGATAAAATTAGGTAGCTATAAGCTAAGGACTTAAGATCGATGACCTGCAAGAATTTCTTCCAATTAATATCCTTTAATTCCGTTAAAAAGCTGGACTGAAGTAAGTAGGTAGGTAGTAGTGTCATGCAACATTTTCGAATGATTTCAATGATAAACAATCTAAGGGCAGAAAACCGGTCAGGATTAGTTTAAATAAATATTTATTTATTTATTCATCAACTTTTTTAATGCGCCATTTATATTTGATTGAGGAAAGCTTGGGGTACGGGATGTGTGGCATATATAAAAATATGAAATAATAAATATTAAATAGTTATATTCACTATAATATCATTAAATATTGGAAAAATCTTGCACACTATAAACGATTAAGACGAAAGGCGGCGCGCGCCTTCGTGGATGGCATATGTGTGGTGTGTGTGTGTGTGTGTGTGTGTGTTCGCGTGAGTGAGTGTGTGGGTGTGAGTGACATTGATCTGGTATAGTCTAGCTAGACACGAGTAAACCCATACCATATATAAAAATACCCTCAAGGGGACAAAAGGTTGTATGAAACTTTGTCAATTTTAAACCGATCGGGCTGAGACTTTGCATGCATAAAGCTACTATTACGTAGGCAAGAAAGATTTTTGAGATAAAGAAAGAGCAAGAAAAGCTTCTTAGATTTGTTGTCCAACTTGTCATAATTGACGTGAATGCGCGAAAGAGCGGACGTATGATTTCATACAATATGCCAGCGCTGCTCCATACAGAGAGCGTTGTCGGATTTATCACGCGACTAGTCGACCGTGACTTAGGCATACAGACGGCCTACTACGAAAAACGAAATCCATCAATACGATTATCGTTTTGAAAGAAGAAAGAAAGAAAGAAAATAAATTTATTCGACCGAAATGAACACAAAAAAAGTAACATTAATTAGGATTATACGAAGTATTTATAGTATGCAATCATTACTACAAAATGCTTCGGATCCGCAAAAAGATAATCGTATTGACGGATTTCGTTTTTCGTAGTAGGCCTCCTGATCTTAATTCGCGGAGCAGTCGACGCTCTCACATAGATAAAGTGTCGTTATTCAAAAGTCAAATTATATTTGCACTCGCACATCGAAATCAATAAATAAGTAGTGGGACGCGTCATTTCAGCTTAGACAAGCTCTAGTTCAAGCGCTCGTGTTATGGAAATCAGGAACAACGGTATGGCAGTACCACATCACCTAGACCCGAGATAATATAGTGAAAATAGCCAGACATTCGGCACTATCTCGCCCGATGGTAAGCGATAATGCGGGAAGTGGATCATGTCTGATCGGTAATAACCTTTGTCCGCTTCTTGAAAGTGTCCAGATTTAAACAACCCAGCCGGAAATCGAACCCAGGTTCTCAAAGACAACTGCTTCGAGGTTTAGGAGGAAATAAATGACTTTATTTTCCAGCCATTATAACAGGAGACGACTTGCAGAATGAAGTTAGTAATAATTTTGATTTTTTTGCATCTTGTCCCAAGTGGGCCGTACCGTAATCACATGGGACGAGATGAGGATTGAGTAAGTATGAAGTACCTTACTGAAATACTCTAAAACTGTAGTACCTAACTGAAACTAGTGGTTATTTTCAAATAAAGAGTACGTCATACCTGAGATCATAAATAATTACCAAATTTTCCTTCATCGGCGAAGTTATTAACTACATAATTGCATATCTAAAACGCACGAGAAAGAATCTGTCTTGAAATGGGGGCTTTTGCTTAAATTTGCTACTATATTGTATTTTTATTCCCATAAAAAGTGCGAAGTGTGGTCACCCAAATGCATCAATGTATGGAAAACAATTGAATTGCTTATAACTTTTGATTGCCGGCATATAGAGCTGTCACTTACGATTATACTTACTTAGAGTCCGCGTCACATCAGATTAGATGAGTTTCCAGCTTTGTAGAACACTTGGAAGTGGTAGAACTGGGTGGCTCAGACAGCCAGCATCCGGCTGTCTGAGCCAGCAGTTTTTTCTCAATAGCTCCTAAACGCGTGCGTCACGAAGGTTCAAATCTGGTCGAGAGCTGTCACTAACGTCGTCACATCAGTATATCGTTAAAACATTTGTCCGCAGCATAGTATTTCGTGAAATATAGAGAAAAACAAGTTGGCTCAGACGACCGGATGTCCGGCTGTCTGAGCCATACGTTTATCATGATTTCTCGAAAAGTATTGGATTAAAATGGATGAAACTACTTCAGATGGCCGTCACCTACGCGTCACATTCCTTTTTATAAGAAACAGCGCCCTGAAACCCTCTGTGAGCTGAGATCCAGAGTGTCAGAAAATGTGAAATTTTGGCTGTCTGAGCCAAGTTTTTTTGATTTTACAAGAAAACTATTGCGTCACCTACGATGAAACCTGGATATACCAGCGTCACCTACGATTCGTTATCAGCCTAGATAGGTGAGATCCCTCTAGGCGTCTGGCTCAGCCGCCCGGATGACACAAATTTAAAAATCATGAAAATCGTTCTCGAGTTATAAGTGGCGAGTTACAACTAACACGACTTTCTTCTAAGAGTTATTGATTTATTATAAGAAATTACGAGCATTATTTGA
>CAUZXH010000416.1:0-15170 GCA_963584085.1 Pyrausta aurata
GTTAGGACTATTATGGTAGCATATTTAAAAGACAGACAGTGTCCTTTGGAAAACTGAGATGGTGGTTGCAGTCGGTTTAGTAAGTCGTAATAGTGAGTCTAAACTACAAGATTTTCTAGACGAGATTATTAGTCAGCTAAGGGTAAGATAGCTGTTGTTGAATATTATTGTTGAGGTATTCCATCCACGTACTCGTATTTTTTCATAGGTCCAGCAATACGTCTAGAAAATCAGCGGCGCACTTTGATGTTTCCTCACTTTATATCTTACGGTTATATGATACATAGTGTTTTTCAAGTCGTCTCATATAGCGTTTTCCGTCTTAATTACATCCATTATTTATTTACATTCGAAAACATCTCAATTATGCACTTTGATACGGTCCACGTTGAGAATGTATTTAGGTAAACCGCCTCCGTGAAATATTTGGCATATTACAAATTTGGTAACTTATAAAATTTTCTTCAGTGCAAGTATTCCTCGCATAATCTAGGCCTTATCATTCTTACTAACATATTTAACGATCTTCCTGAAGCAAATACTTTCATGAAAATATGCTTTGATCCTTAATATTTTTCCTCTAGAAATCCCATTCTAGGTCTTTTAGTGGGGTCCGATTCTTAGGTCCTGACATCTATCGCATTGGAAAATTTGTAATATCAGACAAATAATAGTAAGTAAGTAGTTAGAAACTCTAAAATTACCTAAATGACGCGTTTATGAAAGCATTAGAATAAATTCCAATACATTGTTTTAAACTTTCATGGTCACTAACATTAGAATAGTAAGATACGGGATTGCTACCATGTACCTTATTATTTATGAGCTTCCGATATTTCGGCACTGTTGCAAGCGCCATGATCACGGAGTAACTGAAGAGAACTTGCGGGTGGGTTGTTATTGGCAGACATATCGGTCTACCCTCCTTCGAAGTCGTTTATTCCGCTCGCCGCCGGTACCATTGTCCACAAACTCACTATTTACTCGCATGTATTCTCGACACACAATACTGACAGTATCTGTTCGCGAAACGGCACTATTTTTATTTACACGGTTTTTACACATTCGAACCACTGGATTCCAGACACTTGACAATTTAAACCCGTCCTCACGATTGAAATTTTTGTATTTCGTTATTTCGATCGCTTCCCTAACCAATCTTGGTATGTAGTGGCGTTCTGTCGAAATTATCTGAGGGTTGTGGAACTCGATCCAGTGATTTGGCCCCGATTCTAATAAATGTTCAGCAATAGCAGATTTCTGTCTGTCATTGTTTTTGACCACTTTTATGTGTTCACTCATTCGGCACGCTATGGAACGTTTAGTTTGGCCAATATATGAGCTGCCGCAGCTGCAGTCAATTTTGTAGACACCAGGTCTTTGTAGTGGGAAACTGTCTTTGGGAGATCTTAAACATTGTGCCACTTTTCTTAATGGAGTGAAGACAGTATTTAGTAAATATTTATTTAGAACATTAGAGACCTTGTCTGTCACTCCTTTTATGTATGGCAAAAATACTGGTTGTCTATCTACCCTATCTTTCCGGTGCCTCACTTTGTGTCTAGGTGGAAGTTGTCCTTTAAATCCATTACTCAGTAGGACCCGCTGAACATGTTCCAATTCTTGGCTAAGATTTTCGCTTTCGCACAAATCATAAGCACGGTTCGTCAGCGAGGTCACCAATGAATCAAGATGTCTAGGATGGTGATGTGAGTTTGCGTTGAGATAGCGATCAGTGTGAGTGGATTTCCTGTACACAGAATGACTGAGTGATCCATCATTTCGTACACGGATCATTACGTCCAGAAACGCTAGACTTCTGTCCTCTTCCACCTCGAAGGTAAAGTTCATTTTTGGGTGAATGCCATTTAAGTACGCCAAATGAGACTCCACATCCTGTCTGTTACCCCTCAATACACAGTATACGTCATCTACATACCTCTTCCATAGTTTTATCTCCGTTGTAGCCGTGGCAAGAGCTTTTTCTTCAAAAAACTCCATCCATATGACCCCGGTAAACAAAGAAGTTCTTTGACAGGCAATGATGTAAAAGTGCCGAAATATCGGAAGCTCATAAATAATAAGGTACATGGTAGCAATCCCGTATTGAACTATTCTAAATTCCAATACATTCTTGCAAGGAACTAATAGCCCTAATGCCAGGGCCTTGCCAGGACTAAGTAAAGGTCAAAATGCAGCTAAACGACATACAACAAAAAACAAAAAGTTTGTAAAACATTTGAGAAATGATCTTTTTTTAATTTCACATTAACCGACTATTTTGTAATTTCAGTATTTTTTTGGTTTTCAGTAACTTACACTAGGTGTCTTTAATTAGTTGTCCACATCACTGGTACACTTATTCTGCACATCATAGATTTGAAGTCAAAAGTTACGAAAAATAGATCTATGTTATGGCAAATAGTAACTGCAAATTATACGTAAAACCCATACGATTATTTTACAACAGTTACTGGTTTCTCTGTATTCATAATAAAAAAATATTAGAACACAAAACTTGATGAACATACAATTTTCAAAGTGTCTTTAATTAGCTGTCCACCACTGTATATATTATTTAATGGGATATTTTTTTAAGAAGTGGTTGATAAAAAGTTTAGCAGTAAAAATGACTCACCTGTGATGACAATGCACTGACTTTCATTTCGGTCACGAACCCACCGGTACGCGGCGGCTGTGATCGCGTACCTGTAACGTGGTTTATTAGTAAGCCCCCGAAAATAGTATGACGAACTATAAAGTGCATCACACACGGCTAATCGTCGTAATATATAAAATAGTAGTAATATCGCTCGCTACACACTTTTGTATGAACCATCATAGACGGATAAAATGCTAGAAATGTTATATTAAGTATCTTAGAATACCGAGCGATATGGCTCATATACGGCAGGAGCTGAGCTACGACCAAAGGCCAAGCTGTAGGTGGCACGTCCGTTACCGTCATTTCGAGGTAGGGCGTTCATGATGGGTCCAGGAATGTAAAAGTAGGTTGCAAAAATAACAATGTTGTTACAATTACAAAGTCACAATATCCCGTAGGAATACCGTGAACTGTGGACGTGTGGTGTGGTAGCGTTAGTAGTATCATTATTGGTGATTGCTTCAAAAACGATACGCGCCACCACACCACACTGCGTTCAATGCACTTCACAAAATAAATCAACCAATCAAATTATAGATCCGGTACATACGTAGTCAAATTAGTAAGCCCTTTACAAATTATCAGCCAGTCAAATTAGGACCCAATACTACGTAGTCTTTGAGTCAAATCAGTAACCACTTTACAAATGAAATCAACCAATCAGACCCAGTACTACGTAGTCAAATCATTAGCAGTCAAATTGAATATCCGGTACTAGCAAAGTTTATGACTTTCAGCAACTATTTGTAACTACAATTTTGCCAGTAATCTATATTTATAATTCCAAATTTCCCTTGGTCATGGCATCACGCGTGAACGGCTGGAGCGATTTTTTTAATTCTTGATTTGGTGTGTTTGTTATTGTCAGGAGAAGGATCTTATGAAAGAAAAAAATATGAAATCCGCTATCTCTCTCTCTATATATAATATCTTAAGATGACATCTTAAGATATTAAATCGCAAGGTCCTTATATAGGGTGTGACAGACTGATCAGGCGAATATACATATATTATCGTATCTTAACCGTGTGTGATACCCTAAGTAAGATGCTATAATATTTTATATCCATGTATCTAAAGATAAAATATTATCGCTTACAGCATCAGCTAGCGAATTCGATTACTGAGTAAAGTTCAATTAACTGAACTAAGACCATATTGAGTTGGTTGGAAAAATGCAATATAAGAATAACACTTATGTATTTATCAACTAGATTACTTTTCCAGAAAAAGTGCTTAAACCTGTCTAATTTAGGACGGGAGAAACATGACAAAGAATATTTTGTTAATTTCATTAAATTAGGTGAGATCTGTATCAATGACAGGATGTAGAGGTGTAGAGGTGAAGAGGTGTGAGACAGGAGGGTAGGCTCACAGGTGCGGCGGCAGCTGGTGCGGCGGGCGCGCCAGGTACGCGCGCACCAGCTCGGCCGAGTACAGCGGCAGCGGCCGGCAAGGGTTCACGGACACTAGCGCGTTGCCCACGTACGTCTGCAACAAAACACAAGAATTAGTAGTCGGTACAAAGCTACTTCGAGACTATTCACAACTGTTTTCTCTGCTCAGACCTTTGGTCGACTGGTAGAGAATGCTTTTGGCATTAAGTCCTCCGTATGTACAATATTATGTTTTGTGCATGAAGTTTAAAATAAATAAATAAACTGTCCACATCGCCTGTCTTCAAGATGCGCAGCTGCTCTTCATTCACTTTTTTAGATACCAGTGTTCTTCTAACGTCTCGTACTTCTAAAACAATACCGCACGTGCGTCGCCTTGCGTCGTGCTAAGTGTCATACTAAAGCTGCACTATCACAACACAGTACTCCTACTACAACCCGTCCGTCACCGCAACGCTGCAACCCTCCCCAACTCGTCTTCCTGCACATCGTGCACGACGCATCGGCAAGGTCAGTGAGACATCACTCTAAAGATAGTAAAGTTTGATCAGTGGCCAGTAACAGTAGACTGTCGCCCAACATCAGGCTGAGTAAATCTAACTAAACCAACGATTCTGGCCGACTTTGCTTACAGTCATTGATTGTCATGGGAGGTACTACTCTAAAAGATTTTTTGTGATTCATACTCACATAAATGAGGTCGCGCTTGTAGCGCACGTGCAGGTTGTGCAGGAAGGTGTCCTCGGTGAGCGGCGCCAGCAGCGCGGCGTCGTGCAGCCCCGCGCCCTCGCCCTCCGCCATGGGGCCGTCACCGCGCCCGCAAGCCGCTCAAGCTCGCCTCTACCGGCCCCATGCTCGCAGCTGACAACTTCACAAACTAAAGCAACAAGCAAAGTCAACTTTAGATCAAGCACCGATTCAGTCCTTTACCATGAGCACTTATGGCTAGTTTACCCACTAGAAGTCCAGAACTATAACTATTTATCACTTCGAAAAAAGTTTAAAATAATACATGTTTGGAAAAAAAATTACCAGCCAGACCATGGTAAGAGAGCACATAATTATGTACTCATCATTACTTACATTTAAGCTGTTTAAGAGTGGAAACAACAATTGTGCAGCAAAATTTTCTTTTGCTACCTCTTGCTTGATGCATGGACAAAATGATACATTTTACAAAATTGTTCATGGTCATCTTATTTGATTAATATTATACTTTTACAGCAAAAGTTATATTGCTTAGTGGGATAGCACCATGCACACAACAATCTAAAGTATTAATATTTTATAATTTCATGCTGTTTATTGTTTATTTATAATACATGTTGCATCCAAAACTACGAACAGTGAGTAGCAAATACTGAATTTATTGTGTTTGGACCATCATGTTTAATTCTCACTACAAAATGTTGTGTCTACAAAGTGTTATCTCTTTTCATTTACAGGTAATTTTTGTAAGTTTATATTCCTTTGATATTTTTTTACAGACTAACAACATTGCAATATGACTGAACCATTTTTATCATGCAGGTCAAGTAAGACCCACAGTTCTTATAGTTGATCTTATATCGAAACACAGATGTGCACCATTATGGTTAAATATCATAAAACAAATTTTGATCAAATTCTACATAAAGATGACTACGAGGCGGTTAAAAGCACTTCTAGGATAATAATAACACTAGAAAAGTATCCTAGTCAAACCCACGACTACATTTAGGGTAAGACAAACAAACCTGTGTCACCAAATTGACCTAATTAGTTTCAATGAAATTCCATACCATCTTTAAATATAAACCAACTTTTTAGAAGACTGTTATTAAAAACTATCTTCAAATAATCAAATAAAATATGAAGCAGCAGGAATCTATGTTTGGAACAGTAAAATAAGAAAAAATACGATCCTTTAATAACCAAATAATTGGTAAAAAACTTAACAATGATCAAAATAAATAAAATAAATGTCATACATTGTTCTCACCTACAAAAACAGTGATTATTCTTTCAATCTAAAACGCTATGATAGAGCTATCGAACATAGAATCATTTTTAATAATATTTCACAAACTTTTCAGGTGAGTGAGCTCCACCAAATTCACACACAGATTTCATTTGACATTTGTTGTGTATTTTTTTTTTTGGTTTTATGGAAACCGACCACCCCACAGACTGTGAGCATTGTGGATTCACTCACACACACCTCACAAGGTCACCTGATGACCTGACACCTCGTTTTAAGTGATAATATTTAATGTGCCGATTCCGAATTAATCCTTTTTTGTAAAAATACACTTTGGGTTTTTATCCGCTGGTTTTTGAGAAAATTGGAGACTAAGTTTATCTCGTTTTTAGATTTTAATTTTTTATTAATTAATGCTAAGATTAGAGAAAAACAAGGTTTGGGTATTGAATTGAGAGAGGCGAAGCCGATGTCGTAGCTATGTCGATGTAAATGTGTATGTATGTTTGTATATTTGTATGTTTGTCCACGGATTTCTCGAAAACGAGTCATAGCGAGATGATTCTTATTTAAAATAAATCTAGTATATTTCCGCTTAGGGTACAGTAAGAGTTATTCATAGAGTTGTAAGTCCAATATATGCTACCGAAGTATGCAGTACCATACCGGTAGACTTCGGAATCATTCATCATCAATCATTCAGTCAGTACCATAGGATGCGGTAGCTTTCGTAAACGATTCGATTTATTCTTGTTAGAAATAAATGTTATTTTATCTGAATTTGAAACAAATCATGGTCTTTTTACTAAAACAGTGATTATTATTCATTTGTAGTTAAACAAGTGTCATTTTAAAACGTTAAATAAAAAAAAAGGATTTTTGATATGATTAGATTTGATACTTAGTCACCGCAAAAAAGTTATACAGGAAGAAGCTGCGGACAAATCTGGTATGCATAGAATACTACTAGAAAGTAACTGGACGCAAAACTTGTTTCGTAAAAAACCGTGCTTTAACCATGATTTATTGTGATACCTTGCTTGCAAATTCCATAATAAACGTAATCTACGAAAGCTACGTAGTATGCCGTAGCATTCCGTATCCTACCGATAGGATTCCGTGCGTTTTGGTAGGCTACGTTAGACTTACAACACTAGTTCCATTAAAATCGGTTCAGTAGTTTTTGAGATATGGGAATATGACTAAAAATCATGAAATTAAAATAATAAACAATCAAGCTTACGTACACCAACAGTCTATCTACACACATCATGTACCGAGTTCAAAGGAATTTATTTCTTCTAAATAGAAGACGAATGCGTTATTTTAAGCTTATTAGTCAGTTTTTTAAAAGCAATTTTTTTGTAGTTGGAGTTCACTATATTCTTACTTAATATAACTATTATCACGCGTACCATCAATCACAGACGCAGTAATTCCATTGTTTTCAATCAAGTTTTCGCAAATGAATTCATCACTAGACGCCATTTTTCATGCTCGAACAAAAGCGACACCCCCCGTGTTACGAAAATAACTAAATATTGATTATTTCTCGGCATTATGTTTAATGCGTTTTTGGTGCAACTGGATTAGGAAGGGAAAGGGAAGCGCTTCCTACCGACCGGGTGTTATGGACGGGGACCAAGGTCCAATGTTCACCGTCTTGGTTTATTGATATGTAGTTAGGTCCGATCTAAATCCTTAATATCGCGGTTCAGTCTCCATACATCGACTAACAGCGCCATCTAGTCGTGTCGAGCCGAGTCAGCGTGTTACGATGATATGTGTGACATCGGTAGACCATAGATGTCGTGTAGCGACTTTCAATTGTAGATCAAATTGTGTGGCAATTTATATTATTACATTTTGACCTCAGCATTTTGCATAAACGCGGGCGTTTATAAACTGACGACGCCATAATGTAAAAAACGGTGGAATTATACGTTTTGCCAGCGACAGAGACACGTCCTTCCTACTATCCTCTTCAAAATCCCGCAAACACGTCCTACCTACCGATTTTTTCTGAAATAATCCCGTTTCCTCGTTTTACTTGTAACTCACACTCACAAGCCGTGTAAGCCAAAAGCAGAAAAAAATATTTTATCACTCGAATGAAGGGGACTCCACACTCACACACTGGGAGGCGCAGACACAGACTAGTAAGAGTATGGCGCAGGAATGTCATCTTTGAAAAGAGTGACGTAACAATATCAATGGATTGACATAAATGACATTGACATTGACGTCTTATATAACCTTCACTTTCTATGCACTTTCTTTACACACAAAATTGTGTGATGGCACTAGGATTTCGGTATTTTCTGAATTTTTCTGCAAGGGGCCATTTCGTCGGAGCAAGAGGTTTAACTATGACCTCTTCAAATAGAGCCAAGGTATTAGAGGATTTGCAAAAAAATCCTTATTATGAAAAGTACTCCGAACGTATTGCCGCTCTTCAAAAAACCTCGCCAGAAGAATTCATACAAAGAGTAGAACAACAACAAAGCTCCAAAGAAAAAGACAAGAAAACTAAATTTGCCTCTGTTGACACCAGGTAAGTTTACTTACACAAGTAGTTGAAGTGTAGCAAAGCATAAACAGGGCATAAAAGCATAAACTTTAACTACAAAAAAAATATAGTTCTTTTATCTTTTCAGACAATTCTCTTCTGTTTTAAACCCTAAAAGTTCTCCTATTGACGGCTCAACACCTGCAGAAAAGAAATTGGAAGATATTTTAAAAATAGATCTTGTTGTTGAAAAAGATGCATCAGAAATACAGAGCATTTGGGAAGAATACCATAAAAACAAGGAGGTTATATCAGCTACTATTCCAACAGATTTGTATTTAGCCCAACAAGATAATATGAAGCAATATCCAACTTTCCTGTTTCCCCTTCCTCGTTCCCAGGGTTATGAGTTTATCTTGGGCCAAAGCTATGGACATACAGTGCACTTCACACCACTCCTTGCATACCAGGTATAATATGTAAATATAAGGTTCTGTAAAATTGCTAGTTTTTACTTTAATTAGTAAGTTACAAATTATTTTGCTATATAGGTCCACAAAGAAAATGCACCAGAGTGTCTCACAAATGTCCACTACACAGAGCTGAAAGATAAGGGAATTGTTCTCATGCGTGGGGAGTATGACAAGGTAAACAATATTTATCTATAGACATATAATTATATAACAAGATAATGATTTCACTGTTTCATTTCAGAATGTTTTAACTGGGCAAGAAGCTCAATGCTTAGCAAACCAGTTTCAAATGTACTACAGCGGCAGAGACCGAAAGAAGCTACAGTTATTAGAAACATTCACAAAGAGCCCTGATACATTCAAACATATGGACCTAATATCAGAATTAGAAAACATTACTTTAGTCTAAATTGAAGGATATCTGTCACTATTCACATTGTAGTGGGCTGCAATAAAGAGTTATTTATTTATTGTTTAGTCTTTTAATATCATTAACATTTAATGGTTTTAGTATCCTTGATCCAAGAGTTACACAATGTTCTTAAACTATTCATTTAATCTATGTGGGTAATATTCATAATCTGGTGTGAAGGGCAATGCTGAATGCAGCTTTGGTGATGCCTCTGAGGAGCAGAGGGCGAGCGGAGTCTGCGGAGGTGATACATCTGCAATGGAAGGGCTAGATTCATGACAAGATTGCTCAAAACTTTGGCTCCAGCCAATTTTTATGTAGTCCATTGGATGCACAATTATATCATTTGGTACACATGATCTATTGTGAGTCAGTCTATTTAGTTTCACATGTTGTTCATCAGTGGGATTATGTGCTTCATAATGTTTTTGTAAATTTGCAAAATACATATTGTTTAAGCTGTTTTTAGATTTTTCAATCACATCATCTTTTGTTAAACTTGGTAAATTTCTCCTTAGATATAGTGGAATATGCTCCATAAGTTCTTCATACAAATTGTAACCAAGATCTTCAACAGATCTGCTGGTAGATGTAATTGTTGACACAGTTTCTTCATTAGCAGACTCCCTGCCTGTGCACTTTTCATTTTTGTGCATAGGACTAAATAAAATGATACTCTCAGAGGAATTCACACTACCATGTTGAAGTTTATCAAAATCACTTCCTTGATTACCTGACTCAACACATGCTTTAGGTGTACTCTCACCACCACTGCTCTTTGAGTCTACCATTATATTCAATGGTGACAATATTGGAGATTTTAAGTCCAAATTTATGATTTGGTCTTGCTTTGCAGCATTGATTAAAGGCCTAGTAATTGTTTCAGACCGAATACCTTTAGCAAACATAGTTAATGTGAGGCGCTTAGATGTTATGCAGTTATTACTGTTTTTGGTTCCATTTAATTTAGTTAATGCATAAACCCCTGAAATTCTTGTGTTGGATGAGTCAACTGTAATGGAAGTTACTCTTGACCTTTTTCTTAATTCATCAAGGCACTTGCGTGTTTTTCTCTTCTTACGTTTTGTATTTAATATTAATGTGTCCATTTTTTTATACAAATTAAGTAGTATTTAGAATAATATTGTCAAAGGAAAATAACACTTTCACTGATAAAAAATCCACCAGAGGCCAGACAGCTGACAGATTGACAGACAAAAATCAATCAATAAAAAAGAAACCATAGACAAATTATTGGCAATGACCACAGAGATAAATGTAATCGAGTAGGTTACAAAGTAAAATGTCTTTAATAAAATAGGTCATAAAAGAAAACATATCTTAATCACATTATATTCTATTTATTAACCAAATAAACATCTAGACTGAAGCACTTTTATACTATTCATTATTAATACCACTTAGAATTTGGGGGCTGGGGATTCTTCCTTGGAGTAGTCACGGCTGGGTGAGTAGAACTGAAGAAAGGAAATGTATATTAATATATGACATCCTAATGTATTATGCATTCTTAACTATAAGGTAATGGGGAAGATAAAATACCTTGTACTGCTTGGTTCTGTACTCTTGCCAGGGCTCGGGATTGGTCTTCTTGTTCCAGGAGACGTCGGGAGAGCGCACCGCCAGGCGAGTCAAGTACAGCACCGCGCCACCGCAGCCCAACGCTGTGCACACGTACAGCGGGATCAACTGCCAAGCACAACGCACCATGAGTATTGAAGGGTTTGATAAAATGATAACGATACAATCGATACATATTGGAGGTTAATTATGTAAGAACTAAGCAGTTGCAACTGAATTAATTGATATGAAAATGTATTTTACTTACTGCCTTATGCTTCTTCAAACTAGCAATGCTGAGACCTTGCATTTTGGTAGTATTTTCCTCGAGTATGACTGAAAAAATAGTCACAAGTATGATCGACAATATTAGAAATACACGAATCAAGAAAAAAAATACTCAGATGAATAAATAAAATACTTTGACAGCTCTAGCTAGTGTCGCCTTAGGCTCGGTGGATAATTGACAGAAGTATCGACATGAACTCTGTATAATACCGAATTTTACTACACAGACAGAATACACCTCACACATTAAAACCAGAAAGCACTCAAATTCAATCTCTGAGAGAAACAGCCAATAAAGGAAGCTAGCAGGTACGTATTACACAAATAGACAATAGTATACTGGACACTTTTTAATAAACATAATTTTGAGACATCTAGCAGACTTCGGTGGAAACAGGAACTTACTCAACCTCAGGTAAAGGAAAATAGGGAAGCCAAAATAGTGTGGGAAATACCAATTCAAACAGACATATCACACAATAGACCAGACATACAGACAATAATATATGTAAATAAAATACACAAGAAAAACTTACCTCATACACTGCTCAACAAAGTCTAGGGAACAAGCCAACTATATGACTTTATTTGTAAAATCTTCTTTAAAAAAGTACTGATCTCTTTGAGGTAAATAGGTAGGCTGAATGTTTATCAAACGTTGTTCGAATTTTAAATAAAAAAAAATTAGAAACAAAAGAATTTTCGTAAAAGGCGGGAATCTTTCACTTTGATTGCTGTGTAGTGATACTGTATGAGAATTTTAAAGATAAAAATTTGTTTTATTGTTTTATGATTTTATTGAAAAACAAAATTAACTGTTGTTATTCGTAACTTTTGCGACTACGGCCATTATGTCACGACGTCATTTAACGCGGGAAGAAATGATTCGAGCTGTAGGAATGTTGGAAGCTGGGCTACCCCAACGCGAAGTTGCAGCTGCTCTGAATTCTCACGCGAGCGTTATCTGCAGACTGTGGGCACGTTACAGACTTACTGGCGATGTAGCCGAAAGGCACAGAGGCAGGTATAGGGTTACTACGGAAAGGCAAGACCGTTTTTTGCAAAATGTCGCAAGGAGGCAACCCACCATTACGGCTCGTCAGTTGGTAGAAGACCTCCAGTCGCAGCACCAGGTTGCTATCAGTGACCAGACTGCTCGGAGGAGACTCCATGAAGCTAATCTTCGTGCTCGCAGACCACTAAGAGTGCCCGCGCTGCGTCATGGAAATCGAGGACGTCGATTATTGTGGGCACGTGAACATTTGCAGTGGACCGTAGATCAGTGGGCACATGTACTGTTCTCCGATGAATCTCGCTTCGGATTTCATCCAGATTCAAGAAGAGTGCGTGTTTGGCGGATTCCTGGTCGGCAGAGTCGGCTTCAAAACCCACAGGAGGTGCATCCCTACCAAGGTGGTACAATCATGGTGTGGGCTGGAATCCGCCTGGGTGGACGGACGGATCTCGTTTTGATCAGGGGAAATTTAAATGCAGAGCGATACTGCGAACAGGTAGTCCAATCCGTGGTTATCCCGCACCGACAAAATCTGGGCGCAGATTTTATTTTTATGCAAGATAATGCACGACCACATACTGCGAGTCAGGTGATGGATGTGTTCCGCGAGTACAACATCGAAGTGCTGGAGTGGCCTGCTCAGTCCGCGGACCTCAATCCCATTGAACACGCGTGGGATTTACTAAAGAGAAGGGCTTTTAGAAATCTCCCTCAAAATTTGAACACAGCAGATGAACTTTTTTCACATCTCTCCAGAGAATGGAGTCTTCTTCCACAAGAGACAATCGATAGTCTCATAATCAGTATGCCACGACGATGTCAAGCTGTTGTTAATGCCTTAGGGGGTCCAACTGATTATTAAAAAAGTCCCCGCATATTTGTTCTTAACTGTAATGTTTTAATTTTTAAGAAATTTTATTAAATTAAATTTCTTTGTTTAGTTCTGTAATACACTTTCTTTGTTTTTCATTAAAATTACCTCGTAATTCAAAAACTGAATCCTTTATTTATATACGCAACTAATTAAGCATTAAATTGCGCATCGATTGGTATATAAACTTTAAAACAAAAATATATAAAAATAAAAATATTCCCTAAAAACCTCCTGTTCCCTAGACTTTGTTGAGCAGTGTAGATGTAACAGTACAATCGGATTACAACATAGGGCCAAAATATATCGAAAAACTTAGCACATACCACCCTTTTAAAGTTGAAAAATAAGCCTGGTACTTGTCATCTCATGGCGCCAGCTACAAATGATTGTTTTAGTTGTATTTTATTATTAAAAGATGAAATATGAAACCAAAAATTGCGCACGGGCGGGACTCGAACCAGCAACCTTTTGGCTAACCGGGCCAACTGCTCTTCCAATTGAGCTACCGTGCTATCGGTCCGACCTCGCGAAATTCTTGGTCTCATTGATACGTCATTGCGTGACGTTAGCGCCATCTACCCGTCTGTTTATGCAACAGCGGGCCAAGTAGTTATTCTTTACAGAATAAATTCAACTTGGAAATGATAACGCTTCGCTACTCAATGGTTTTACAATATTTTTAACACTCACAGTGTCATATTTTATTCTTAAAAGATGAAATATGAAACCAAAAATTGCGCACGGGCGGGACTCGAACCAGCAACCTTTTGGCTAACCGGGCCAACTGCTCTTCCAATTGAGCTACCGTGCTATCGGTCCGACCTCGCGAAATTCTTGGTCTCATTGATACGTCATTGCGTGACGTTAGCGCCATCTACCCGTCTGTTTATGCAACAGCGGGCCAAGTAGTTATTCTTTACAGAATAAATTCAACTTGGAAATGATAACGCTTCGCTACTCAATGGTTTTACAATATTTTTAACACTCACAGTGTCATATTTTATTCTTAAAAGATGAAATATGAAACCAAAAATTGCGCACGGGCGGGACTCGAACCAGCAACCTTTTGGCTAACCGGGCCAACTGCTCTTCCAATTGAGCTACCGTGCTATCGGTCCGACCTCGCGAAATTCTTGGTCTCATTGATACGTCATTGCGTGACGTTAGCGCCATCTACCCGTCTGTTTATGCAACAGCGGGCCAAGTAGTTATTCTTTACAGAATAAATTCAACTTGGAAATGATAACGCTTCGCTACTCAATGGTTTTACAATATTTTTAACACTCACAGTGTCATATTTTATTCTTAAAAGATGAAATATGAAACCAAAAATTGCGCACGGGCGGGACTCGAACCAGCAACCTTTTGGCTAACCGGGCCAACTGCTCTTCCAATTGAGCTACCGTGCTATCGGTCCGACCTCGCGAAATTCTTGGTCTCATTGATACGTCATTGCGTGACGTTAGCGCCATCTACCCGTCTGTTTATGCAACAGCGGGCCAAGTAGTTATTCTTTACAGAATAAATTCAACTTGGAAATGATAACGCTTCGCTACTCAATGGTTTTACAAATATTTTTAACACTCACAGTGTCATATTTTATTCTTAAAAGATGAAATATGAAACCAAAAATTGCGCACGGGCGGGACTCGAACCAGCAACCTTTTGGCTAACCGGGCCAACTGCTCTTCCAATTGAGCTACCGTGCTATCGGTCCGACCTCGCGAAATTCTTGGTCTCATTGATACGTCATTGCGTGACGTTAGCGCCATCTACCCGTCTGTTTATGCAACAGCGGGCCAAGTAGTTATTCTTTACAGAATAAATTCAACTTGGAAATGATAACGCTTCGCTACTCAATGGTTTTACAATATTTTTAACACTCACAGTGTCATATTTTATTCTTAAAAGATGAAATATGAAACCAAAAATTGCGCACGGGCGGGACTCGAACCAGCAACCTTTTGGCTAACCGGGCCAACTGCTCTTCCAATTG
>CAUZXH010000417.1:0-30822 GCA_963584085.1 Pyrausta aurata
ATACCAAAGCTTTAGGATAGTTAGATACGGGATTGCTACCATGTACCTTATTATTTATGAATTTCCGATATTTCGGCACTGTTGCAAGCGCCATGATCACGGAGTAACTAAAAACAATATATACCAAAGCTGTCACGACCCGAGAATCGAACGTGAGACTCCCACCACTAATCCATAGGGCAACAAACTGAAGGCCTTCGCTACACAGACATCCGCACGCAGTCGACCATCGATCGATACGCGCTCGGATACGGACGATTCGCTACGTACATACGTATACAGGGTGTTTCATGTAACGTGTCAAGCCGATGCGTGGTAATAGGTGAGTACCATACCTATCCATTTCACCCCCATGTATGTTAGACAAATATTTATAGTTTAGGAGTTATAATTTTTTTTCGACATTTTTCATGATGCACCTAGACGATATCTTTAAAAAATTATAACTTTTTTTTGGGTCCACTTTTCTCAGATATTTTGATCTCAATAGAATGCCCATTATTTGCAATATTATGAGTAAAATAATCGCCATCCTAACTTAGACACAAGATACAAAATTATTGATCGATACTAAAAAATATTGCATTAAGCAGAACCGAATAGAATTTTCAACATAAATTTAAAAATATAAAAAAGGTTTTCCATAGTTTCTGACTAATTTTAAAAACTGCTTGACTTTATAAACTTACATTACAATACAAAAAAACGATCTACTTAATGGGTAATTTTTAGCTTAAATCGGCCGTTGAATGTGGCATATCGGAAATATCTTGATTTTCATAATTTTTATTTTTATTGTTACCTTTGCATATTTTTATCAAATCTGATATTTAGTGTCCCTCTATGTTTAAATAGAGCTCATTTGATAACAGGTACATACATTATGTACCTACTACTAACTTTAACCACGACCATATGAGTTAATGAGGGATCCAAAATTTTACTTACATTGCACTCAAATTTCGTTCTTTATTAACAACAAATAATCCAGAAACAATTGAAACTAAGACATGCATCGTAAAAATAATCTACAACCAATCACAAACTAAATCATTTCCTTGTGTGTGGGATAGCTATACTAATCCTTTAAGGTAGGGACTAGCGAGCACTAATAATTATTGGCAGTAGCAGCATTTTATTTTGGCGCAATCACATAATCACTAACTGCTCCAGCTTTGAGGGCTGAGCCCGACCCAAATTGAAAATTCTGCTTGGGCAAAAAGCTAAAGCAGGCTAGTTCTTAGCTCAGAGGATTAGTTTAGCTTTCCCAAGCCTCAAGGAAATGATTTAGTTTGTGAATAAATGGGTTGTAGATGATTTTTATGATGCATGTCTTAGTTTCAATTGTTTTTTGTTTATTTGTTGTTAATAAAGTACGAAATTTGAGTGCAATGTAAGTAAAATTTTGGATCCCTCATTAACTCATATGGTCGTGGTTAAAGATAGTAGTAGGTACATAATGTATGTACTTGTTATCAAATGAGCTCTATTTAAACATAGAGGGACACTAAATATCAGATTTGATAAAAATATGCAAAGGTAACAATAAAAATAAAAATTATGAAAATCAAGATATTTCCGATATGCCACATTCAACGGCCGATTTAAGCTAAAAATTACCCATTAAGTAGATCGTTTTTTGTATTGTAATGAAAGTTTATAAAGTCAAGCAGTTTTTAAAATTAGTCAGAAACTATGGAAAACCTTTTTTATATTTTTAAATTTATGTTGAAAATTCTATTCGGTTCTGCTTAATGTAATATTTTTTAGTATCGATCAATAATTTTGTATCTTGTGTCTAAGGTAGGATGGCGATTATTTTACTCATAATATTGCAAATAATGGGCATTATATTGAGATCAAAATATCTGAGAAAAGTGGACCCAAAAAAAAGTTATAATTTTTTAAAGATATCGTCTAGGTGCATCATGAAAAATATCGAAAAAAAATTATAACTCCTAAACTATAAATATTTGTCTAACATACATGGGGGTGAAATGGATAGGTATGGTACTCACCTATTACCACGCATCGGCTTGACACGTTACATGAAACACCCTGTATATATATTTCAAATTTTTCACTTTCTTAGTTCAAAAGTTAGATGGGGGACGACGCCCATTTTACCACTTTGGAAGCGTCTATATCTCAAACCTTACACTTTTAGAAAAAATGGTTTTAGAAACCTCAACATCATTTTAAAAGACCTATCCATATACACCCCACACGCATAGGTTTGAGTTAAAAAAAATTTAGGTTTTAGTTTCATGTATGGGAGCCCCCCCTTAAATATTATTTTTTCTAACTTTTTGTATCTGGATCGGAAAGCGGTGAACAAAATACACCTACCTACCAAGTTTCAGCTATGTGATGCTTATAGTTTCAGAATAAAGTGGCTGTGACATACGGACGGACAGACAGACAGACAGACAGACTTGACGAAACTATAAGGGTTCCGTTTTTTGCCATTCGGCTACGGAACCCTAAAAAATGGCTGCGATGCCGCGATGTAAGGTCTTATTCTTTAGCTTAACTTATAACATTTAAGTGTTTCTTTAGATAAGTACTGGCGGGCCCGGCGGAGTTCGTTTCTCGCGGGTCCGTCTCGCCCCGATATTTTGGTAATTGTTATTATATTTAGGGTAAAGATGAATCCATAAAGTTAAATAATTAACACACACTCTATATTAGTTGTTTTTTAATATTTTCAAACAACAGCTCTAATTAAATGTTGTTTAATCAGTTGGGTGTATTAATCACTGCAAATATTGCGACTACTTTTACACCGAAATTGATGATTTTCTGTTTGTCTAGTGTATTAATCATAATCGTTTGCAACTGAAAACCCGGTTTAATTGTTGTGACACTCATTGTTATTGTATCGTGTGTCGGTTTCAGGAGCATGAACTCGCATGTTTAATTTGTTACTCATTTGTCGTGACTCTTCCTCGACATATTATAACAAAGGGTCGATTTATAAATAGATACTTTAGGCACACCTCAAGCTGTTCATATTACAAGACAAATTGCACCGTCTTATTTTAACTGCATGAAACGACAAATTGCTATCAAACAAATACAAAAAAAAGTTATACGTTTATAGTTTTTAAAGTAAATATGTGACAGACTGAGGGAACAGTTAGAATAGACAATACGGAAGGAAATATGACAAGTAAAAGTAGGGCCTCAGTTTTCTGCGCAGTCGAGCTGACTAACCATTGGGGTTAAAGGCTAACTCCTCCGCTATCGCGTTCAAACAATGTCTATCGTCCGCCTACTGAACTCGTTTAAACTACGGAATACTTAATAAAACTGTTTGTTAATAAACAATGCTAAAAGAACGCAATATTTTTCTGTTGAAAAAGGCACTTATTTTTATCAGCTCAGCCACTAAGATAGGCGTTATAAAGTACCCAGTAATATTACCACTATTTATTGTTTATTATAACATTATAATAATCTTTAATGCTCATACCGAGAAAAAAATGGAATAATAATGCTACAAACAATGAACACACAATGCTACACTTAATTTTCTTTGTCCTTCTCTGCGCTACCCTCGGAATGTTTCATCCACCATATCAGATTTCTTATTCCTTTATCCGCTTTATTTTTAGAGTCCCGAAATCAAACAAGGAAACCTTCTAGTTTCGCCATGTGCCGCCGAAATTATTGCATGTTTCTAACTTTCTAATTAAATAATATTCTACAACTGAGTTGAGAGTTGCGTTTGGGTACCGGTATGTTTAGATGTAACTTTCTCTTTTACTTCCTAACATTAGGGCTTAATCTGGGTCTGTTTGCGGATCAATCTCGTACCGCCATTTTGTAATGTTCCTAGGAAAGAGAGGCCAAAAAAAACCGGTTAAGTGCGTGTCGGACCCGCGCACTGAGGGTTCCGTGCCACCCTTAACTGAATTCAGGGTCCACTTACTTTCACTTAACGAAAACATCACAATATATTGTGACAGCAAAAATAACTTTGTTTTTCATAGTGTTTGTATGAAAGACAAAGTTATATTTGCGGTTGATAAAAATGTGCAATATCTCAAAAACTACTGGTTCGATCTCCTTCAAACCAATTTTCGTTGCAAGTTTTTGTTGAGATCTACATTATATATTTTTTTCAAAATTTTCACTTTCTTAGTTCAAAAGTTAGATGGGGGGGGGGGACGCCCATTTTACCACTTTGGAAGCGTCTATATCTCAAACCTTACACTTTTAGAAAAAATGGTTTTAGAAACCTCAACATCATTTTCAAAGCCCTATCCATAGACACCCCACACGCATAGGTTTGAGTAAAAAAATATTTTTGGTTTTAGTTTCATGTATGGGAGCCCCCCCTTAAATATTATTTTTTCTTACTTTTTGTATCTGAATCGGAAAGCGGTGAACAAGATACACCTACCTACTAAGTTTCAGCTATGTGATGCTTATAGTTTCAGAATAAAGTGGCTGTGACATACGGACGGACAGACAGACAGACAGACAGACAGACTTGACGAAACTATAAGGGTTCCGTTTTTTGCCATTCGGCTACGGAACCCTAAAAACCACAGGTTGACAGCTGGATAGTCATATTCACTAAGAAAATCCCTTTTAAAGGTTCTGTAGAGTGACTAAGGCTAAAGTTAGGAGGCGACTATTTGAATCGAAGCTTTTAGGTAGAATTTCTCGTAAAGTTAAATTTCCAAACAAAGAACAGTAACACGCAAGGCTGGCATTTGATTTATGTAAAAATTATGACAAAAATAGTCAAGTTGAAACGGAACCCGCGTTCTGTTTGTGCGCGAGTCCGAGTCGTACGTGGCCGGTTTTACACCTTGATTTCTGGGATCAAAACTACAGCCTACTATAAAATAAATCTGTGTAGTTAAGTCCATAAAATTGGTGACGTTTTATCATGCTACAAATTCATGATATTAACGTCACTGTCGTCATTATATGGTCTTCTTCAAAGACTAGTTCCTTTCGCGTCTAGTAATAAGGCGTATGGTGGAACTTTTGGCTCAATTTTCTGCCCGTCTTTTCAATTTTGCTTGAAAGTAGCGGTTATCAATGAAACCTTAAAATATCGATTCCCTGCATTATTAAAACAGGCTGTAAAGGTCGCTCGGATTTTAGTTTAACATTTTTAACAGCTTTTAATAAACTACGAAAACCTTTAATGTTCCTAGTTTTATCAAAGTATACGTATTTGCGATTTTTATTGATGTTATCCATCGATTTTTGAAGTTCAGTCGTGGGGCCACTGGCGCGTGATATATACATTAAACCCAGTGAACCACGCTCCATAGTGAAAATTCCAAAGCCCTTCATAATATGATGATGATCGGAAATCTGACATTTGATAGTTTTGCAATATTTTACATTAAGAATACTTACGACTTGAATATCATTACAAAAAATTCTTATCTGTAGTATTTGGCCTCTTAACTTTCTAGAATCTACGAGTTGCGTTTAGTCCCAACGTTATTATTTTGTTTGTTATTTATCCGCGATAGTCGGGGTATTATTACATCTGACTGGACAGTGTATCGATAAGCGAGTCATATGACGAGCTCGATCCGTAAGAGCAGTGGGCAGTGGGCAGTGGGTCACCGCGCGGCGTCACAAGGAATTGATATTATTCATACTTCATGCTCGTTAATGGCGGACATTCACGCCAACTGATTAGATAATCATGGCGAAGCTTGCGCCTTTTTTTATTTTAAATTTTAATTTTTGACTCAACTGTCCTTTCAAACTAAAGTTGAAGGCGAAGTTATGACACTACAGTACCACCTGCTTATTCAAATTTTAGATAAGTGTTTTCTTTTTACTAATAGTCATTACTTAGTGTTTTTGTTTTTTTCTGCCGAGGGTACTGTACTCGTAGAACCTTTGGCCGACTCGTTATCGGCAAGTCCACGTCATAGAAAAATTTGACTATGCGAATTAAGTAATTTTCCTCCTAATCAGACCGTTTTAGTTATGAGCGAGAATGCGTCATCAAGTTATTTGGTTAATAAACGTGGATACAAAATTTCAGCTTAATCGGTTGAAGCTATCTGGTTCAATAAGTTGCAAGATTCCACCCGGATTAACATACATTGCAAGTTAAATAAAAGCTTGTAAAAATATGAAAAACTCTTACTTCCATATAGGGGTGGGTCGTTAACGGTTTTTGCGGTAACGAAATGAAACTGTTAATTCCAAATTAATAACCTGTTTAAAAGCAGTTAACGTTATTAACTGGTTTGCAGTAATGTCAACAGATTTGGACGTGTTTTTTATTAGTCGAAACAGTTAGTTAAAATTTAAGTTGAGTTTAGTCGTTAAGAGAAACAGCTAATAAATTTAACTGGTTAAGAAAAAGCAGCTTCGGATAATGACAGCGACTGCGCATTGAATGTTCGTTGAATTAATCTACGCGTTGCGTTCGGAAATCGTTAAATAAAACAGTTGATAAATTTAACTGGTTTTGTGGTTAACGAAAAGCTGTTAATTCGTTAACATTACAAAAGCTGTTTAAAAAAAGTGTTTGTTGAATTAACGCCCATTCCTACTTCCATAAATCAAAATTCAACTTTGACTGAAAGCAGGTAAATGGATACCTAAATTGCATTTTCCTTATTGATGCTTTGGTTCATTTCTAGTTATATGAGCTCAGCACAGATATTTATTATTAACTCATATGTAGGTATTATACATCCCACTTCTACTTAGTTGACTGATAGAGAGTAGCCTCTTGCCTCTTGGCGCCATAAGATGATACGAGTCTAGATTTAGACTAAATATAACAAGGTGTGCTACATCTTCTTCTTCTTCTCAGCCTTCCTCTACCATTTTCTTGGTGTTGGCCTCCTTTCTTTTATGTCAGTCTCTTCTATCCCGAGCCACCTGCATCCACATCGACCCGGCTTCTCTCTTTATGTCATCACTCCATCGCATTTGGGGTGTGCTATATATTCCAAGCAAAAGTACCTTCGCTAAAAAATCTATTTTTTTCTTATGACCTAGTTTCGTAAGCTTGGCGGGCGCACTAGATAGGTACTAGCAGTTTAGTTAGACTTACATTAAAACGATAAGTTAATTTAATTTCATCTTTAAGAACGATAAGTTAACCTTAACATGTCCTAACTTGACGGTTCTTTTATAATTTGGGATAAATAAAGACTAGATTGTTATTAAAATATATATTTATTAAATTCATTTACTTATCTTAACATACACTTACTTTATTAATGCTACTATCACACGACTTTCAGTGTAAAATGAAATATAAGTCTTATATTTAAATGAGTTGGATAGTGACGGAATGTTGGCAGAACACACAATAACTACACAATTCAACGGTTACTAGATCCCGAAGAGAAATAATTTAATAAATTCTCTAAGTCAATAGTAAGCTGTTGAATATTAAAGCTTTTAGTTCCATACCATTGAGAGGCTACAATCACTATACCCTAGATTCTACATGTCGCACCTCGGGCCAGTTCTATAATATTGGCAATTACAATACTTATTTGCAACAAATTCTGCTTCGGTTGTCTGCTAATAATAAAATGTTATATTTTTTTGTGTTGCATATCGTGCTGGGTTGCGCATTATTACACGGCCCTCCCTGGTGTATGCAAGGGGCATTCATAGAACACAGAGAACTAAATCATTTAGCGACGGAGGACAGAGGTGCGAATGTTTTGAAGGCTAATCTATGGATAACGCGCTAGACTGACAGTAATTGGTTAACTTATCAGTTTCTTTTTTTACATGTTTTTAATTTAGAAGCCTGTCTTTCTTCATAACTTCATAAGATTACAATCAGACTGCGCGTTCAACCCTAGATGGTTACGAGCGTAGTTTAAACGAGCGGGTAGGAGGCGGCGGAGGCGATGCCGCAGTGGTTGTCGCGGTTGCGCGCCATCTTGATGTAGCCCAGGTCGCCCCACGTGCGGCCCCACGAGTTCTTCACCAGCCAGTAGTCGCCGCCGTCCTCGTCCGTGCCGTAGCCCACAACTAGCACCTAAACACAAAAAAGGATTTATTGAGAACTAATATCCTCGGAAAACTCAAGAGTAGGTAACTTTCCTGCAAATGAGTAGAGTGCATAGACGCTTGATTCAAACTCAAACCCTGGTTGAAAAGCATAATGGACAGCACAAGCAGCAACCATCCAAGCTTTCAGATCCAGACAATCTAGCAAGAGACCTTACTTGCCAGATTTGACTGTCTCTAGTAAAGAGTTCTGCAAAAATAGGTAAAGAACAAAACTGCCGCACAGTTATTCATAGACGGAGAAGCGGATGTTCTCGGTCACGTCTTTGATAATGCTATGAAAAACAAAAACATGACGCGAATTTTACCAAAACTGATTACGTCCAAATACCAGTAATGTGTAATACTTACACAAACATTTGATACGCTGCTTTGTTTTTGCCAAATAATCGATATACCTAACAGAGCAATAAAATAAAACCTATTTGATATTGAGATAACCTTGACATGGCTAAAAACGATTTGATTGCGTATTTTGGCTGCTGTATTTACTAAAGAAACAAGAATAAAGAAAGTGATACCAAAGAAGGTAGAAGATCAATAAGAGATTCATAATGTTAACGATGTGAAAGATCGAAAAACAGTAGTAGCAAAATTGGCAGTAAAAGCAAATCAGACCATATTAAGAAAGTAGGGGCATAACTTAAAGGAAAATAGTAACGGATAAAGATTCTGATTATAAATAAATAAATAAATATGCGCCAGACAACACACCAATTGTCTGGTTTCGTGGTAATGAATTTTCTTCCTTGTGTTACGAAATACCAGACAATGATTATGACGGGGGCGTCTCCCATAAATACTTAAATACGTACAACATCCATGACTTAGGTACAAATGTTCATGCTCATCACACAAACATTTGCCCCTTGCGGGATTCGAACCCGCGACGGCCGGCAAAACAGTCAGGAGCGCTAACCAATACACCAAACGCGTCGTCTGATTAAAAGCGGACAGGTTTACATTAGTATAGAAGTCAACGATACGTGAATCCGAAGAGACAATCAATCATATCTCACCCCGTGATCCAAGTTGCTGGGCGAGCAGTTCTCATCGTAGTACACGCCCTCGTGGTAGAACTGGAAGGACTCCTGCGACGCGTCGATGGCCACGGACACCGGGCCGATGGTCGCCACGGCCTGCATCAGCTTCTCCTCGCTGCCGGGAGGGATGTCCACGAAGCCCACGTCGTCAGCGCCGGAGTTCTTCGGGTTGTATCTAGAGAGAATAGTTTTACGTCGGTTAAGGTTGTATGTTCGTAATTTGTTTTAAGGTAGATTTTGGCTTCCTTTTTTAGAGAGAAGAGTTTGACGTCTGTTCATCATGATTCATGTTTTATTTTAAGGTATTGGCTTACTTATTATAGACTAATGGCAATGGATCTGGATTGTAGGCGCATTTTTTACGGTAAGTCGATTTATTCTTTCAAGATTTTTCCATGACAGCGGGTCCTTTATTAATTTTCTAATAGTCGTTGACTATGTTGCTTTGGTTCCAGAATAAGAAGATTCTTTATTAACAGCATACCAAATTAAGCTTCATAAAAGGAAAACCAAAACACTCATATTACAAGACATTTAAGGCCTTATCAATCGTCAATGCGATGTTATTTCGGGTTGACCCTTCAACAAATAAACAGGAAAACTAAAACGAGAAAATAAAGGTCAAATTAAGTATATCAGCGGAGCGAAGCATCTCTTCGCTTTATTATTTAAACTGATAAAAAATAAAGAAGGGCATAAATAAGTTTCATGTTTATGAAAAATTTCATATTAGGGATTTCCCTAGCGCCTAGTTGGAGTCCACTCACCGGCACTTGTCGTCAACAGCCTCGTATGGGTAGGACTTCTCGGTGTCGATGCCGTGGTTGTCCTTGATGTACTTGAAGGCGTTGTCCATGAGGCCGCCGTTGCAGCCGTTGTTGCCGTACTGCGACGAGCAGTCGATGAGGTTCTGCTCCGAGAGGGACACCAGGTAGCCGCTCTTGCGGAAGTGCTGGCCTTCCAACGCGCCGGTCTGGGTAGATGTAACAAATCAGCTATTAGCTTAGGAGATTCGACTGTACGCAGAGACAGGATGTAAATGTTATTTAAAAATTTCCTCCTTATTTATAGGTAAACCGCGAAATTGAGACCTCGCCTGCGGGGTACAGGGGCGCGGGGGGAGGCGAGAGCGGGGTTTGTGAGAGGTGCGGGCGGCAGGCACATTCTTTTCAAAATTCAGTACGCTCGCTACACCGGTAGCGATAGCATCTGTTGACAGTTGCGGACGCTTTGACAGAATACAGTTGCGGACGCTTTGACAAGAGAATACTGTCTGACTGAAGTCTGAAGATGAGTCGCAGTATATTCGGCCACAAAATCTATATTATTGTATTTTTTGTCGTGTTTTTTTTTAAGTCTATTTTACATCATTCTCCTGCACCTGTTACAATCTTTGTACATGACCTAAAGTTGTAGTACTTTTATATATTCTATGCTAAAGTATAACTGGGGAAGAGAATGCTCTTAGCATTAAGTCCACCGTTTCAACACTGTAAAATAACAGTGTTTTAATAAAGGCTCTAAATATATACGAATATTTTAGAATAAAATATAGATCTAAATTCAGTGGACTAAGAACTAGATATGAATATGAACTAGATATACACTCAAACAAAACAGTCGCAAAAATTACCAGTAAATGTTATTTGAAGTTTTTAATTTTGCCAAAAAATCAATCTTATTTTAAGATTCCATTTTATTTATTGATCAAAATCCACGGCTCTGGATAATAATATTTAGAATTGATTCACTCTCATGGGTGTAATTGTATCGAATCGAATATTTTTTTCCATTAAGTTATGTAATGTTATAAAGTGTCGACACTGACGACCACCATTGTGCCGACTGACGTCACATATCTTAAGAACTGTCGCGGCAAATTTCGTCTCTTGTGTATCCCCGCCGCCCGCATCCCTTACAGTCCCCGCTCTCGTCTTTCCGCCCGCACCCCTGTACCCCGCAGGCGAAGTCTCAATGAAGCGGTTTACCTATAATAGATAACTATTCTAACAAAAAATATTGGGGAAAACTATTCCAAGCAACCGATTTATTTCAAGGTTTTTTTAAGGTCGCATTTGTGAACAAGTTTCCGTATTCATAAAAGCCTAATAGATTTTAGCAAAAAAAAAATTTTTTTCAACTCTGAGGTATATAGGACCTAACCTAACCATGGATAGTTTTGATTCTGCCTCGAAATCACCTCAGGGGTTTAAACCCGAAATGGTGACCGAAATGCGATATTGAGAGCAAGCAAGGCCGCGGAGAAGCGCTAGTGGTACACAAAACAATGTAGTGGGCAGTAGCAGTAGGTAGTCATTGTAGGTTGTCGACTGCAATTATTTTGCATATCAGCTACTTAATTACAGGTTTATCACAATAATTTGTTAGCACTTGAGAAAAGTCTCGTCATTAAAACACTCTTATTGCGTCGAATGTTGCAGTGGGTATAACCCTCTTAATTTATCTACTTAATAAAATTATGTTCTAAGATTCGAAACACGTGATTAATATAGCATGGTCAAGAAATGTAGATCATAAATAGCATGCGTTATCAAAACAAAGAAAGGTAAAAATAAGTTTGTTTCATAGAATAAATGTATGAGCCAACAGGCCAGCAGTCGATAGCGGGTGTTCTTTGTACATTTGTCGGCTAGTTCATAAGTAGTGTCAAAGTATGGACGAGTGCGCACCGCTTCGATACGGAAACAATCTATTACGCATAATAGATTATGTTGTTTGTTCAATTTCCAGGCCAGTAAGCTAGTTCTTTAAGATACTAGTATTCATCGATAAATCTAAATGAATATCCTTCTTACACATCCACTAATATTATAAGGATGGATGGAATGGATGTTTGTTAATCCTTCACGCCAAGAACACTGAATGGACTTCGATGACTGTTACAATAAAGTAATATAGCTATACCTACATTGGAATAACACACAGGCTGTAATTTACAATGATACTTTGAGAAATACGATTCATCCCAATTATGCCAAAAATTCCATTGGTTTCCGCATATGTATTGCGATTATATAACAAATATTTTCACTCCGTAGATCAATTTCACCTACACACACACACACACATTTTTGAGAGCTGTAGATTTTGTTGCAATAATAAAAAAAACACGCAGATAATGTTTACATAATACTATACAACACGTATGCAGGAGCAAACTTAAACTCAAAAGTTTATTTGTTACATTTTAGGTACAAGAACGATCTTATGGTTTAGACAAGGGAGCGCTAAAATTTGCTAACAGTAGCGTACAAATAAAATATTTATAAATTTTAATAATTATTATTATTAACTAGTTATTATCACTAATAATTATTATCACTAGTTTATACTTTAGGGAACTGTACTACCTATTATTGCACAATATTATAAGTTAAAAAAAACATAAAGCAGGAGGAGATATTGATTTAATAATATGGAATTGTTTGACACAATAATGTTAATCTGATTCACGGGTCGTTATAATATTGAATCGTTAAATTGTGCTCGTTGATTACCGCTTTGTGTGCTTGTGCGCATATGGCGACCACTCATCGATTTCATTTGTTTAATTAAACATTCCAATTAATCAGGTTACACGCGAATTGAGATATTTTGTTAACACAGATAGCACGAATGATTCATTGGAAATACAATCTTTGTTTGTGTATAATTTCTCGAGTAAAACGCGTCTGTGGATTGTGGAATATTCTTTTACACCTACGACGAAAATAATCCCCAACAGTATTCATATTGTATCTTTCCATATCTCGTATCGCGTCAATCAAGTCGACTGAGGCGCATAAAGCGGACTTTGAATGCAGTGGCGCTCACATGCATTATACGAATAAAAGTAGTGTTTGTTACCCAAGAACCGGTCGGTTGCATAAGCCGGCGTCCCACACACAGCAACAAACGGAACAGAATTCTTACAGTATTTGGCCTAACGATGAATGAATTCGATGGATTGATAAAGCGTATTCAGGAAACCGGTTTGTTTACCCTCTGAAGCATTCAACATAGGGTGCTAAAGCGAAGTCATAAGCCTACATCTGTGTTTTAATTGAGATAATTCATGCGTCGAACAAAATGTAGACTGTATGTATGTAAGTAACGTACGAGTCGAAGTCACACCTGTATTTACCGTCTATTTTTTTTTAATTTCCGTCCACCAGCATTAATAGTCTGTTGCAGCCTGCAACAGACACTATTAATAAAAGGTTCACCAAACTACCTGCAACTTGCTGGTAGTTTGGTGAACCTTTCTTTATTCTATTTTTGAGCTGTATTGTCGATGTCGGGTGTTGATTTATAGAGGGACGACGTGTTCGGTCACCAGAAACATTTTGTAACCAACTTAAATGCTTATATTTTTACCGGGGCGAACTTACAACCTTCTCATTGCATTTGATAGGAGTGTAGCGTGATCTCCCACTGTATCGTTGCAGTTGTCGCATTGTCTTTATGTTTATCATGGCGGTAGCACCTAGCTTATATTTTTTTCTATCTAGATCTTGAGACGGTTGGACGGTTTACTGGGGACTCACCGTGGAGAAGGACCAGCAGGAGCCGCACTTGCCCTGGTCCTTGACGTCGGTGACGGCGCCCTTCTTGCGCCAGTCCACCTGGTCGGGCACCGTCACGTGCGCCGGAGGGATGAAGGTGGCGCCGCGCTCCTCACGACCCTTGCTGTACAGACCCTTGTTGTGCCTGGAACAATGCACGACGTTGTAAGCGCTGTAGCTTATGCAAGCAAGCAAGACGTGTCCTTTGTGTTAGAACGGTCCCTTACAGCCTGCTCCTTACATTTATGACAAGACAATCTGCGTCGCCCTACACGCGTCGCCAAGTACTCGGCACAACATATTTAAGTCGCTTTCGCCATTGACACGCTAAGAAGAAGATAGAAGAAGATGTATAAAAACAAGTTTGCTGGCAGAGAAACAGTCTTACATCTTATAGTGTGTTATGTACTTTCATGTTGGCATACCAAAGAGACTTGCTTGTACCTACATACAATACAATGAAGTGGTTACTCAGAGCAACATGGGTAATATTATGCTTGTAGTGGCCTATCAAGAATGATTCACCGCAAGCTTAATTTCTGTGCCTACTTGTAAAAAACATAAAATTAACTGCACCTAACTGCTGGTGAGTCATGTGTTAAACAGTTGGATTGAAGTTTGATGTACACCCGTTTACAGCTTTAAAAAAAAAAATGACATAATTTCTAATGCCGTTTGTAAAAATGTAACACGATCCGTCGATGCGGGCTTCGGTCGCGGTCGCGGTTGAAACCGGTTTCGTGTTTTGACGGTCACCCTCCGTGTAGCCATAACAAAGAATTGGACATACATTTGCAGACCTCGTGATGCCGCTTCACATCTATCTCATTAAATCCTACAATAACAAGAGTGTAATGATGATGTAACATTTGATATAAGAGAGTTCGAAAAGTAAAGATGCTTCTTCGAACCAGAAGGATAAGGAAAACTAACAAATGGCTATGGGGTTACGTTAGATTGCAGAGAAACGAGTACCATGAGTGTTAAGACACACCTTAAAATCTACCTTATACAATTGAATAGGAAGGAAAAACATAAAAGAATAGTACGAGTAGTACCTTATCTTATAAAGCAAGCAACACACGTTGTTTCTCATAAATATGCACGAGGTTCTCTGAGCACGTGCGTGCATCATACAGATGGCGGCCCACAATGGGCGTACTGAGTGATTTGGTGACGTCGAGTCGAGAATCGGTGATGATAACATAACAACGCGGGCGGAACTGAGTGAGGGTGTGGTGATTGCAGCCTTATCGGCTACATGACTGCGTTCTCTTTGTGGATCTCAGCCGTACTTATTATTTGTTTCGATATTTCTTATGGCCAAATTCGAAACTGCGACCCCCTCATATTCAAGCGCGAATTGAATTTATATAGATGACTTCCTTGTTGGTTTCCTGGTGGTTTCCTGTCGGTTTTGGACATAGGTCTAAAATATTTTCTTTGGTATGATGACTGGACAATCATGTAATTTTAGAGCAATAATACAATACAAAAAAACCTCCCGACAAGTTGTTAAACGTACGCAAAGTGCCGCTTTTTCTCGTTTCTTTACTTCCTGATCAATTTGAACTTTGCTAGATTTAAACTGGGTAAGTAGAACAGAATGTGCCCCAAAAAATTGACTAATATCGTCACCCACTGGATGCCTACTGATGGACGTCGTCCGAAAGGCAGACCCAGAAAACGATGGCGAGATGATCTGGATCACTTCTGCGAAGACTGGCCAGCTCAGACCAGTAACCGCGACCACTGGAGAAGTTTGGGGGAGGCTTTTGCCCAGCAGTGGGACAGTAATAGCTAACTAAAAAAGTAGAGCAGGCGATACTCACTTGACAGTCTTGTTGAACCCGTTCATGGTGTGCACGAACTCGTGGTGCAGCATGTCGGCGTACTTGTTGGGCTTGAGCTTGTACGAGACGAGCCCCTTCTCGAAGCGCTGGTTGTGCTTCGCGATCTTGTGCTTGTTCTCCGCGTAGATCTTCATGCGGAACTTGTCTTCGATCTCGCTCTCGTACTTCTTGTTGTGCTCCATCTGGATAAAACAGTTGTTTAAAACCTAGCTCATACATTTACTATTGCTGAAACTAGGTCATACAGAATAGCTACGCATGGCGCGAGCGAAAAAACAGCCGTCAATTTTACGTTGAGAACGTTACCTACTGAATACCTAAAATATCAACGTTAACATTATTATACTCATATTTCCGTTCTGTGTGTGTGACTCGTGTAGTGCTTTCCCAAACTATCATCCCGTTATTAGATATCCTGAAACTTGTAGGTACGTAATATTACTAAAAATTTGGGCTGCTCTGTCGTAAATTCGTAATAGATGGGCAATATTTAGTTAATTATTATCAGTATTATCACACAGTTATCATAACCTTCGCACGGTCGCCCGGGCGGCGTCTGCGCAGCTAGTGTAGCTATTTGATGGTAAACAAACAATAACAATAGATAGCGGCAATCACACGCTTGATGTTTGTTATGTTCAGATATGAGATAAAGTAGCCACTTTATGTTTGTTTTTGTAATATACAGTGCTTAATCGTTTTAGGTACAACTATCCAAGTAGATACGCTATTTTCCTTTATTCATTGACCTCATCATCATCAAAAAAGAGTTCTTTCAGAGGCTGTTCTAGTGGAGTGTATTCCAAAACTCCAAATTAGGGAAGATATTGTGGTGGTTAATAGTTACCCTCTTGCCTTCAATACAGCAGTTTTAAAACCAGAGGTTTCCTGTCCCCTTACTTAATGCTCAATCAAAAGCCTTTCCTAATATACCTATACATATCGTTAGCCTTCTGCCAGTACTGGTTGTTGCTGCAACCCAACACCAGAGACGCTTATTTAATGGCGACTTATACTCGCCACGTCACAGGATCTTCTAAATATTGTATCTTTTTAATAACGAAGCCCATATCACTAGACTAGACTCCCCACTACATTCTGGTAATTCTACCGTTGTTTGGTTGGGGACTGCATATTCAACATATTAGAAGCTAACCACTATTATCTTCAAAAATGCGGAATCGGAAGTAAAAAAATCTATGGTTGTTCGTTTTCCGTTAGTTTCAAAGATCATACGTGATGTGTAAACTAATGCTGAGTATCTAGACACATACATATACGTATAATTAAGACGCGTGTTGTAATCACCTTGAAAGCGTTCCATTCTTCCTTGACGAGGTCGAAGAAGGAGACTGCGTTGGCCACCGCCAGCAGCCCCAGAGCTGCCACTAAGTACTTCATTGTAGCTGCTTCTTCAGATCTGAGAACAACACTATAACCTTTAAAAGGTAGTAAAAAAATAGGCCAAATGCGAATGGAACTCGCGCACTGAAAGTTCCGTGCCAACTTTAACTAAATTAGGCGTCGAATACCGCAAAAATACTACAATATTTTGTTGACAGCAAAAATAACTTTGTTTTTAACACGTTCCGGGACAGTGAACGCCTACAGGCGTGAAAACAATAAAACATCTATTGTGTCTGTAATAGTATCCCGGGACGTGTTAATACTATTTGTATAAAGAACAAAGTTATCCCATCAAAAACAATACTTGTCAAAAAAACCAAGTCTCGCAACTCAGTTGTTCTGCGGTAAAAAGTTGTGAGATCCATGTCATACCAAGTCGGTTATTAATTTATTCAGTCTCTACTTAGCGACTTTCTGTCTTAATACGTCTAGTCTCTAAGACCACGATCGTAGTCCATAACGATTGAAAATCAATATTGTGTCTGGAATCTCCGTACTCGAAGCATTAAGTTTTTACGTAATAATTAACAGCATCTTATAGTGACGCATATCAATATTAAAATTCTTTAATGTTTTATATAAATATATTGAGACTTGGCCATCTACTTATTGTATATATGTATATCTACCAGCATTTTTTTTTGCTCGATTTGGCAGGGGCACCATGCGCCCATATTTATATGGGACTAGCTTAAACCCGCGGCTTGGCTCGCAATAATAATAACTGCCGTAAAACATCGTTAAGAATAAAGCCAATATTGAAAAATTTAATTAACTGAAGACTTGGCTGTATAGGCTTATGGGCTTAATTTTTTTGCGGTCTTTTCTAGATTTTTTAGTTTTTCCTTGATTCATACACCAACCACTACATATATTCAAAATTTGAAGCTTCTAGGTCTGCTAGAAGTGCCTTAGAATTTTGATGATCGGTGAGTCAGTGAGTGACAAAATTAAGAAATATGACCCGTTATAATTCTTAAAATACTGGTTCAAATTGAATGAAATTCAAAATATACCGTGTCTTTACAATGCCTGCATGGTTACTGAAACAGTCTTCTAGTTTTATCCACAACGAAGTTACAGAGAGTCGAAAATGGTCTGAATTGCTTCGAGAAAAGGATGGTACAGCCATGACGCTTTTTTGCTCGACTTGGTGGGGGCACTGCCGTGCCCCCAGATACTTGGTTGAAAATGTGCTCATAACTCAAAAATTACTAGTTCGATATCATTGTAACCAATTTTCGTTAAAAGTATTTGTAAAGATATACATCGTGTATTTTTTTTTCATAATTGTCACTAGCTTTGTTCAACAGTTAAGATGGGGATGGGCATTTTTCCACTTTGGATGCGTATATCTTACAAATGTTTGAGTTTGAGATAAAATGGTTTTCAAAAGACCTATACATAGACACGCATAAGTTTTGAAGCATTTTTTTTTTGTTTTTGTCCCATCCATGTCATTATTTTTTATTTTTTGTATGTGAATCGTAAAGCGGTTAACTGGATACACCTACCTACCAAGTTACATCTGTGTAATGCTGATAGTTTCAGAATATAAGTGGCTGTGACATACGGACGGACAGACAGAATTGACGAAAATATAAGGGTTCCGTTTTTGCCATTCGCCTACGGAATCCTAAAAACTAGGACCTATGATAATGTATTCAATTCATGAAGGTCCTAGGTCGCCTACATAAGGGACCTGCCTGGGGCTGGAAAAATTGTTTCATACTATAATTGTTTCGTTGTTAGGATGTACGTGCTAGTGCTAGGGGAACAATTAAATAATAAATAGAAGCTGTTGTGATCGACAATAATATTAAGGAAAATCAGCTTAATGTTTTTCAACTTAGTGACAAAACTAGTACCTATACAGGGCACATAACGAAATTATTGTCACTAACAAATTAATTTACTTAGATAGAATGAATGTAGTGAAACAGTTCATGAAGAATGACGTAGGACGATAGTTTAGTTTTTGTTTTTGTATTGCAATGCAACATGTGTCACGTGATTAATATAATATATAAAAAATAGCCGAAAGGTTCTAAATTGGGTTTCAAAAAACTTTTTCTATGAATGGAGACTTTACACGTGTTGTTAGTTGAGCACAGAATAGCGTGTTAGGTTGCGTCATCCCTGGTGACTGATCAACAAACAGAGCAACATAAATAAGTACATGAAGTAGGTAGATGGATATTTACTCTACCATTACTGAGAAATCCCGTGGCTTTCGTTCAAGTGAAAACCTAACTTTCTTATTGCATACTGTATAGGTACATATGCATAAGAAAAGCTAAATAAAAGCTAACTTGACAGACTACTTTGATATCCAAACCATGATAGCTTCTTAGAGTTGAGTACCTAAGTTTGAAGTTATTGTTACAATTAGCTTTTATATTAACTCGTCAAGTATGTGTAAACGAGACACAATAAAAATTCCATTGTTATGCGACTCTCGGCATTCGTTTGATACCTGACTGATTAAACAATACCTACCTATCTAGGCTATTATTTATAGTCTAACTAAATGAAATGACTTAGCAAAATCGAATTTACCTAATTAGATATGTAACTGAGTAGTAGGTAGAAGTAAAATAAAACAAGATTTAACTTCAAATTATCAAAATAGAAGCATTCAAAATCTAGTATTATTATTTTTAAACAAAGGCCAACCAACGCACAACGCAGAATGAATCGACACAAAGATGTTTGTAGCATTTTGAGCCTTGTCCCGAATACATATTAATTTCAGTTAAATCGGACATCGATAAATAGATAATTCACTAACTTACCTCTTCGAAAACAATAATTTTCACTTTCTTTACCACAGGAATTGAAAAATATTAATTATCGCGTTTAATTTTACGGAGGTAACCAAAAGAAACACCTATCCTCAGCAGCAAGTCGATTGTTTATGCGCCTTTTTTTTCAAAGCGGATATGGATATAGTTCAGCATAGGGCTGCTTGTGGCTTTTGATGTGGTGTGAAGTCAGTGGCGAGCGAGTGTAGTTGAATAATCGATTATTCAATTTAGTTTAATAATTGTAAGGCGAGTAATACAGTTGCACGCACGTCGCACACACACACCTAAAACTACGCGCGTCATTTGAAGCATCTTTTTCATTTTCTCGAGGGGAAGTCACTATTTTCACTAGCTTGGCCTACGGCAGTTTAATGGCCACCTGGCGACAACTTTTAAAATATTAGGGTTTTAACCAAAGAAATACTATTGTTTAGGATTTCTAAAAATGAAATTTTACTCGGCAACCGTGTTTTTTAGCTAATTAACCTGGCATAGCATCTCGAGCAAAAAGGCAGTCGATCTTGAATTTTCAGAAAATAGTGTAGATCACTTACGAAAACTTAAGAATCGCTTTAGATTTTGATGGTTTTATTTGTAATGCATGTTAACAGACAGTAGATCAATAATATTATTATTATTACATATATTTGTTTTCCGGATCTTCTCATTTGTGAATCGAGTTCGTAGAAAAATACTGAAAATATCCTATTGCTCGATTAAGATAAGATAGATAAGATAAGATATATTTATTTACTTAAACATGTGTACAGTACATAGTTTTTACAAACACAGTAGCAGAGATGTTATAAACTTTTCATTGATATCAACATGTTTTACCGAAATTCGGCATGTAAATATATAATGTCAATTTTAGTACTAAATTTGGGCAAATAATATATTATAGTAACTAAGTCAGTAATAACAATAGATATTAATCAATTCTAATTGTCAAAATTTAAGCTTTTTAATGAAGCCCATAGTTAGAAATTATGTTTTGGATCTGTTATTATTATTATTTGGGTACGTCCATAATTTGGGTGAAAGTCAGCACGGCCAGGAACTGGTTATTAGGAGGGTCAGAAACTAAAAAAAGGTATTTTCTGAAATGGACGCATTTTATAAATATATTTTTTAAATTTTTTTCACTTCGTAATAATCTTTCTTACTTTTAAAATCTGAATCGGAAAGCGGTTAACGAGATAGTTTCAGAATAAAGTGGCTGTGAGTGACATACGGACGGACAGACAGACTGACTTGACGAAAAAGGGTTTCGTTTCTTGCCATTCGGCTACGGAACCCTAAAAATGGTTTATACCACTAACACACACATACACAACATTCACAGTATTTCACTATTTACACATAAATTACCATAAAATTAATATTCCTATCGGAATAGAAGCTAGAACAAGTAAAAGCTGTCAAACGAAACCGATTTTGGATGGCAGTAACTAACTTTAGTAAGTAAAACTAGTAACTTAAAATGAGATCACCTTTCGTCCAGGTGATTTATACCTTTCTTCCTAGGTTAAACATATTAGTTTACTCTATGATAAACAGTCGACACAAAATATCGGACATGCAGCCCTAGTGTAAAACGAAAATTTATTTCTTTAGACAAGTATTCGTAGATATGCATTACCTATGTTATTCTGTCTTGATTTTTTATGTAACATTTATAGAAGAGAATAATCTAACTGCGTACTTTAAATTTGAAGCGCGTTGGTAAATAATATAAATTATATATTATGAGGCTTCGATTTGGACTAATCTACCTGTTAAATGAATATTTGTTGGGGTTATTTCGCTGTAATGAACAACAATCAATCACCGATCAAGTCACCATGTTGCAGGATAACTATTAATTTCTTAAAAATATACACAATTTGAACAATTTCACTTGCATATATAAAATATTTTCAGTGAGCCTCCATGGGCCTCTAACCTGACTGACAGCTGCCAAAATCGGTTCTGCTACACATCCCATCTCGCATCTCTTTTTAACACAGAGTTCGCTGCTAGTGACATCTCGCTCTTGTCGTTCTATTCCAAAGGGATAATAATTTTATGTAAATTACAAAACACAAAATAAACCTAAAATTAATATAATTTTCAGTAAATACATATGAAGTGAAAACCAGCCTAAAAATTCGTGCTCACTACTCGTGCGTGCGTGCCCTTTGCTCGCGCCAGTCGAGTGAGTATCTACACGAACGAGTCGCGCGCGCGCGACCGCGATGACCGCGAGGCGAGTAGCGTGCGAGCGTATGAAATGCATAATTTTATCCTATTACGAGGCTGAGGCAGCATGGTCCTTAGACCTTAGCCGATTCCTTAAGGAGGAACGAAAAAAAAGAATTTGACATTTGTTCTTGACTCTGGTCTTCTTGTCTTGTCTTCTTTTGGCTGGATGGACATAGTCTAGAAGCCGTAAAACTCGTACTGAAAAAAAAATATCTTGTCTTTCCGTCATACTTTGTACTAAATTACTAATCTGTGTTTTCCGTTCTGTGCGTGTTTTTGTAGGTTATATTTTTATTCGCTCTTCTATTTTCGAACCTACATAAATCTATATAAATGAAGGAGAACGAAGGAAAAAATACAAATCTTAGAGGCAAACAAAATAAATTTAAGCTCTACAAACCCAGAAAAAAGAAAAGTGTTGAAGAAGATGCTGCAATCCAATATTTACGGGCACAATATGATAAGGTTTGTATTTCTCAATTTTATCCTACTATTTATACGTTATTTTCTTATTTATTTGCTTTATATCCTTATAAATATTTTGAGTTCCAATTGCTATATCCAAAAGTAGTGTATTTCAGGTATGAAATATCCTATAGTTGGTTGGTATATGTATTGTTGTCAGCCTGTTTTTTACTTAATAACTAAGATATTATTTGTAATAATAATCATGATTCTGAGATTAAAAAATGTCCAACATAATAATATAGGTTTAAAGAAATTTTTATTCTCATAAGAAAAATACATTTCACTTATATGAGAACATTCTTAAAATATAAAATTGTAACAAACTATCATGCGCGAGCGCTTAAACATTAAAAACAAAACATTGTAACCGTGTAGGTATCATTTATAACAAGACGAACACTTAGTGAGTGTTTGCGAGCGGAGCGACCCGGCCCGCTGCAGAATGAAACTGGTTTCGGCTATGACGCGGATAAGCGCAACTAGATGTGGCATATGTACGTAGTAGGGACAGAGTACGGGCAGGTTTTTATATTATTATTATTTTTTTTAGTTATATTATTAGTATACATATTTTTTTTTTGTTATGAATTTAGGATTTAAAATAGGATTTTAAGAGTTTTTTAAAAATATTTATATTTTTAGATTCTTTAATTTTATTAGGCAATCTATTATAAATCTGTGCACTTTCATAGGTAATGTTCTTTTTTCCATCATTTGTTCGAGGAGGACGTAGTATCAAATTGTTTGAACTCCTTAAGCGTTTTAGTTGGACAAATTCACTTTTAGTTTTAAATTTAATATTGGAATGGATTTCATTGAAAATAATTTTCCTAATCAGAATACACGAATAGTATTTATAAGTTTGTTCAATGTTCATTAATTTGGTTTCTTTGTATAGTTTTGATGTTGGCGTTAGGTAGTCGTATTGAAAAAGTGTTTTCATATTGAAAAAATATAAATATATAAATTGCACTTGTAAAAGAAAACTATGGTAAACAAGGAATCACCCAGGTAGCTTATAACACAGGGTTTGATTCCTTGTTTGGGGCCATCCATAAAGTACGTCACACGAATTTCATGATTTTTGAGCCCCCCTCCCGTCCTTCTCACAGGTGGTCACATTTCTGAGACCCCCCTCCTCCCTAGTGTGACGTCACAATATGTTTTGCAATTTCACATCGAAAAATTATTAAAATAAAACAGCAGTTCCGAATTTAGTTTTATTTCCATTTAAATTAATTACTTTTTTATGAAATCAACATCATATGAAATTAAATTTGATTTGAACATCATATGAAATTTGAAATGTGATGTCACGAAACTTAGTACCCCTTCCACCCCTTGTCACACTATGTCACACTTTGTCGACCCCCCCTCCCCCCTTTACGTGTGACGTACTTTATGGATGACCCCTTTGACCCAGTTGCTTTTTAAAAGTGCAATTTCTACTATTAAGTTTGTATAGTGACAAAACACTACTGGACAAAAATAAAACACAATAATAATAAAACTTTATTTTAGAAATTTCTTCCCATAGCTGGCCTTCCCATAAGCTTACCCTATTTAACTTAGTAAAACAATAAAAATATAGTCACATTTTTTTTTTCAGATTGTTCCTGATGAAATTAAAACTTTTAAGGATTTTCCACTTTCTCAAAAAACCTTAAAAGGGTTGAAGGAAAATAATTATGTAACTCCAACAGAAATACAAAAGCAGGCAATTGGATATGCATTACAGGGCAAAGACATCTTAGGAGCTGCTAAAACAGGCTCAGGAAAAACCTTGGCATTTCTTATACCAATACTTGAAAATCTGTTTTGTAAGAAATGGACTCGTCTCGATGGTGTAGGTGCATTAGTTATATCACCAACAAGAGAGCTGGCCTATCAGATATATGAGGCCCTAAGGAAAGTTGGCCACCTTCATGATTTTTCTGTGGGCTTAATTATTGGTGGTCAAAATTTAAAGTTTGAGAGGAAAAGAATGGACCAAATGAATATCTTGATATGTACTCCTGGCCGTCTCCTTCAACACATGGATGAAAACCCGCTGTTCAACTGCCATCACCTGCAGATCCTGGTGCTGGACGAGGCTGACAGGTGCTTAGACATGGGTTTTGAAACTACTATGAATGCCATCATCGAAAATCTGCCTCCAGAGAGACAAACTCTACTCTTTTCAGCAACACAAACTAAATCTGTAAAAGACTTGGCACGTCTTAGTTTATCTTTCCCCACTTATGTGGCTCCCCACGAGCAGGCCGAGACAGTCACACCAGAGTCTCTACAGCAGAGCTACATTGTCTGTGAGATTGATGAAAAGATTGGTATTTTGTGGTCTTTCATTAAAAACCACTTAAAACAAAAAGTTTTAGTATTCATGGCTACCTGTAAACAGGTCAAGTACACATATGACTTGTTTTGCAAATTGAGGCCAGGTGTTAGTTTGTTGGCCCTCTATGGAACACTGCATCAAGAAAAAAGAGAGAAAATCTACAATGAATTTTGTAGAAAGTCAAATGTAGTTCTTTTTGCTACAGATCTTGCATCAAGGGGATTGGATTTTCCTCGAGTCAACTGGGTGATACAAATGGATTGCCCAGAAGATGTAGACACATACATACACAGGGCAGGGCGGACTGCTAGAGGAGTTTTTGGGAAAGGAGAGGGCCTGCTTATGCTTTTGCCTAGTGAAGAAAAGATTGTGGAAGATTTAAGAAACAGAAAAATCCCCATCAATAAAATTTCTGTAGATCCATCAAAAGTTGTTGCTCCACAGAGAAAAATTGAAGCTTTGCTGTCTGATAGCACAGAACTTAAACAAACAGCCCAGAGAGCATTTGTAAATTATTTAAAATCTGTGTTTTTGATGAAGAATAAAGAAATATTCGATGTCCAACTCTTAGACACTGATGCATATGCCAGGTCTTTGGGTTTAATTGTTCCACCAAGAATAAGATTCATGCACAAATGCCAAAAGAACAACATTTCAAAACAAGAGTCAGAAGAGAATGAGAGTGACAAAGTGGTTGACAAACTGAAAGCCAAGGCTGATAATGATGAAGGATCAGACCAAAGTGCATCAAGTGAAAGTGCATCAGAGGCAGAGATAATACCTAAACAAAAGAAAAAAGCTGAAAATTCGAAAGTCGAAATTCCCAAATTTGATTTCCATAACAATGATGACAGTGATGAAGATGATTTTCTTCAAGTGAAAAAGGCTAATGTTGATGTAGAGACTGCTCCAGTAGAAGAAGAACCTAATAAAACTAAGAAAAAGTCCAAACCTCTTACAAAAGCAGCAGTAGCTAAGAAAATTTTAAAGAAAAAGATAAAAGTTAACACTACTGTCAAATTCACTGAAGATGGTGAAGTTATACAAGATGAAAAGAGAGATCTTAAGTCAGAATTAGCCAAACAAATTAGTGATGACAACATAGGGGGTATAGATATTAAGAAAGCTATGGAAATTCTGCAAGAAGAAGATAAATACGATAAGATAAGGTTTAGGGAGAAAGTAAAAGCAAAGCACAAAGAAGAAAAACGCAAACTAAAGAATAAAAAGAAAGAAGAAGTAGGAGAAAAGGATGATTTTGGATCACAGTCAGAATCAGATGGGACAGACCTGTCTTGGCTACCTGATCCTGATAAAGTTTATGGGAAGAAAGACGAAGATGATAGAAGTTCAAATTCAGATGATGGTAGTGGCTCATTCCAATCAAATGCTGAAGAAGCAAGTCCAGATGAATCTGACAATGAAGCTGTGTATCACAGGTATTTCTCTCATTTATTTATATACTTCGTTGATTAAACCCTGCACTAAATGTTTACCTGCCAAAAAGATTCATGCTAATCAATGTTAATTTCTATTTACAGGCCTACAAAACGAAAGTTGGTTGAGAGCAAAGGAATCCCACAAGAGAGCGTAGCGCCGCGGAAGGTGAAAAAGATACAGGATATATCGTCGTCTCTCTCTATGCAAGAAGCGGAAGCTCTTGCGATGAGCCTACTTAAAAAAAAAACATGAATTAGCATTGACTTTAATTAAAAGTTTTTTTATCAACAATTTGTTGTTTTGCTAGGTGACGAAGGTAATCTCATCACGCCAGCATTTTTCCAGGAAGTAAAAGAAGTACAAATTAAAATCATCACTGATTCTCTAAATCCTACTACTATTATAAAGGCGAAAGTTTGTAAGTATGGATGTATGGATGTTTTGTTACTCTTTCACGTAAAAACTACTGAATGGATTTGAATGAAACTTTACCACAATATAGCTTATACATCAGAATAACATATAGGCTACAATTTTTGAGGTTTCTAATGTGAGGTCGTAAAAAACACATTTTTTGCGCTACTAGACGGGACGAACCTGAAGTCCACGCGAACGAAGTCGCGGACAAAAGCTAGTTTCATATAAATTGATGGAGGTAGCCTGTGTAGTACCTACAGTCATCAACACCAAACATGTAAACCCCGCAAATTTGTTATTTCTGTTGCCACTATAACAACAAATACAAAAAAAATGATTTAGGGGGGCTCCCCCCGTACAATACAACAAACGCGATTTCCTTGCCCTTTTTTCTATCTCTGTTCCATAAGGGTTTAACTGTCGCTGCAGCGGGTGAAATCGCTTATGGGCTTACTATTACCATCACTGAGCAAAGTGGCTTGCTTTATTCATAAAGTGCAGCTTGCAAGTCATAATTACTTACGACGTATAAATATATAAAATATGCGCTCGCTTGTATGCAATGCTGCGTATTTGGAATTGATACCTTGATACAGCGAGCCCTACTGTTAAGGTCGGGTATATGACGATTACTAAAAATAGTAAAAATATAGGTACCAGAAATCTTGTTTTGCACGTCTTTGATCAACTTTGATGCCCGTTTGTGTGCCGTTCGTTTACAATCGATTTTCGTAGAAAATTGTTTAGGCACACACGCACAACATAGAAACTAGAAGTAATTTCTTCTTTCCGAAGAACGAAGAAATTCTTATTATGGTAACACTGTGTTTTACTGTCAAAAAAGAAAACGGATCGTTGCACTTTATCGGAGAAACGCTAAAATTTTTCAAAATATTAGGTTTTTCTATGGATTTAGAGTAATTAAAACAGTTTGTACTTATTTATTTTAAAATTATGTTTTGGAGCGGAAACTATATTGCAGTTAGGGAGCTAAATTTCCTACTCAAAGAAGAGGTACGTATTTTGTTGAAGATTTGATGGTTATAAGTGGTGGATGGAATTTTTACCAACAATACGCATTATTTCTGTAATTGTGACTCAGACGACTGTTTGATTTTTTAAAATTTATCATATTTGATTTTGGAATCGGTAAATTTATGTATTGGAAAATCAGATTCATCATCAGTCTTTTTTGGTTGCAGAATGTAACTCTGACGCAGGTACTAGAGGCGGACGATATCCTGCAGGAGTGCAAAGCGGACAACAAAGCCTTGATGCAATTGTAAGCTCTCGCTAGCCTGTGATGTGGGCCCCAATAAGACCTCAATATTTTCTAATTAAAACATTTCCTTTAGAATCTGGTACTCAACTGCAGAAACAACAAAGAACTAGTTTCATTTAGACATTTTAGTCAACATTCAACAAGTAATTAAGCAGCTGAATATATTGAAAGTGTTTAGTTATACTTTGGCCGTCAATTTAATCTCAGTAGAACTTGAAATAGCCAATAATGCCCTCATAATCATTTATTCATGTTAAAGTTGAAAATTGTGCTTTCTTTCAGTCTCACAAAGCCAAAGATATTGGCTGAGTTAATAACATTAATAACAGAGGAGCCACCCAAAAATGTGGAGCTTGCATCTCAGTACCGCCATGCCAGCATTGCATGTGAGGTGCTCACCAGCCACCTGTCGTCGCTCAGTGACCGCCTCTCCATGGACGTGGCTCAGATGAACCGGCTATGTGACTTCATCAACAAAGATCCACCTTTGAATCCACTGCTGGCCTCGTACTTTAGTAAAACAGTTGAAATGTTACTTGAAAGGAGTCCTAAACAGGTGAATATTTTTAATCACTGGATGTTCAATTATTCACTAAAATAATACACCTATTTCTTCTTCAAGATTAATGTCAGAGGTTGCAAGGTGGGGGCTTTGTAATTCTAAATGTTTAGTTGTGTCTGCAAGATTTAGAAGCAGTAATTGTTTTTTCTCTAACTTGATGTTGTGTACATCCTGCTGCTTCAGTGAAAGGCTTGTTGTACTACTCACTAAATTCTAAATTGAACATTTCCCTTAAACAAATTTGTACATTCACTAATGTTGTGTGCAATAAAGAGATCTATCTATCTAAATCTAGTCAAAATAATAAAGGCAGTTTGCTAATCATAAATGAATGACAATTACGCATGGCCTGTGCGATATGTATCTGCCTTGTTGGTTCCAACCATTGTAAATAAGTTTAATCTCATTTTGACGTAAATTAACATAACATTAAACTCGCTTCATGTGTCACAACGTGTTGCTTGCTCATGTGCTTGAACAATGAAGCTATACATATCTCGTACTGTCATATTGCCTCTTTTACCGCAGGCGAGCCCCGGACCCCGGAAGGCCTCCGACCTAAATAAACTACCGGTCTTGATGCTCCCTAAAGTACTAAGGAACCTCTGTTTTGCCCAGGACTGGTACCTTTACCACATAGTGTGCCTGCGCGTGCTCGATTTCTTCAAATCGCGACGGGACTTCCTGCCGAACCTGCTGCGCCACATATCCACGTCTGCCATAGCTGATACCTTCAAGTATTTCATTAGGCTTGATGATCTATTCAACAAAATTATAATGGAGGTGAGTTTTTCTCTCTTATTATAGGCCCAACCAAATGCTTCAGAGACATCTGCATTGTCCCATGAGCAATAATGCTATATTCTTTTTTAATGTTTATATTAGGCTTATATTAGTAATAACATTAAATTTTGTGGGTATCCTGATAAAGTTTTCGACCTGTTTTACTGTTCTACTTTCTTATGTGGAATTCTGAATCCATACTAATATTACAAAGCTGAAGAGTGCAAATTTGAATGCACTAATCTCAGGGACTAATGAGCTAATTAAAAAAACTTCGTGTTGGATAGCTTATTTATTATTGGGGAAGGAAATCTTTAGTGCTCAAACAAAGTTTACGAAACTTGAAGTGAGTGTGTAAAGAAGGTTCTCAATTTCTGCCATTGCTTCATTAAACATTTACGGATTATGCAGGCTTCACCACCATAAACTATTATTTTGGTCTGTATAAATTATTAATCACCTGCTACCTGTTATGCAGTGGTTCGAGGAGCACCAGTTCCTGGAGTGCCTGATCCAGATAGTGTGCGGCACGTACGCGCCGGAGCCCGCGCCGAAGCCGCCCTCGCCCGACCACGTCGAGAAGGGCCAGCAGGAGCTCAGCGAGAAAGCGAACCACCAGACAGACGAACAGGAACATACAGGTACTTCACTACTCCATGTACAAGGATTATATAATTCAATTCATTTATTTCAGATAACATTAGTGTTAGTAACAGAGTTCTTACGTCTAATATTAGTAAAAAAATTGCATTTTGAATTAACAATAATCACAGAATAATAATAAATAAATAAATTCCATTTATATTAATTAATTTATATAGTAAATACGCTCCGAATTCGGGTTTATTAGGGCAGTGATCCAGTGGCTCCAGTGCTTCATTAGGGCACTATCCCATCTCCCTGCCAAAGCATGAGAGCAGTCTACGTGAGCGTCAGCAAACATGCCAGACGCGCTGCATAACCTCGGCAGTCCCACCAGCACCCATAACATATTATTATAAAGGACGCGCAGAGCGTATAACATAGGCTATATTATTTGTAATGTAATGATATTTAATATTTAGTAATAATATTTAGTGAGTTCCGATATTTACGCGGGATAAGCCGCTAGGAGGCGCTAGGTATAACATACCTTGTTGGAATTGTACTACACAAAAACTGTTTTTTTGGTGTTTATCTGTGATCAGCTAAGCAGACGGTCGAAGGTCAGCTGATCCAAAACTAAGACATTCAGGGGAATAGCACTTGAACTTTGCTTGTAGCTTTTGGAGTAGCACTTAACACGTTCCGGGACAGTGACCGCCTACAGGCGTGAAAACAATAAAACATCTATTGTGTCTGGAATAGTGTCCCGGAACGTGTTAATAGCTTTCATTTCTGTTTCAAGTTTGATTCCTTGTGTAATTCACGGTTACTCATAAACTGAAGATAAAACTCATTTTCATTCGCTATCACTCGAAATATACGCCAAGTCATGTCAGGAGAGGGTCAGTCAACTAAATAACCTCATATTACAACGCGTTTGGTGTAGTGGTTAGTGCTCTTGACTACTATCCCGGACATCGCGGGTTCGAATCCC